>VCRD01000111.1:158309-178534 GCA_006783055.1 Trinorchestia longiramus
AAGTCAAGAGAGTAGAGCGCGTTAAGCTGAAGTCAAACGTGTTTTCAACCCAGTCGTTAATCTGCATCAGGTAGTCGAGAGTTGCTTTGTTGTGGTCTGTTCAGGTTCTCCACCTGAACAATCCGTCTCTTTTGTTGGTAGACATGCGATCCCTCTAAGGGGGCTTGTAATCCTAACAAAGGCATCTCCCTTGCGTGCGCAGACTTAACTCAGCTTAGCAATCCTGCTGAGCTGCTGGTAAAAACAGAACATTGAGCTCAGAAACCACTTAAATGCTGTCTAAGGGAAAAATAATGTATGAAAGATAATTCCTTGTTTCCTAGGAACAGTCGCATGTGTGGAACGAGCACTTAGCTTAAGAAAGATTTTAGTTTTAGTTAAGAGAAAAGATTTGCTGCTATGTTTTCTAACGTCCCTTTCTTCACTGTCTGCTACTAATGAAAAAGTAACATTAGTTTATAGTTTTTGTGGCTCGTAGTGACAAGATAAACGGCATAATTTCTGCAATATACTTCTAGAGTCACTTCACTTCTTCTCTTCACTCCTAAATTACACTTCACAATCACCGTTCATTTCGAGACACGCTACGCTAGATCACAAAATGAAGGTCAGGAAAGCCGTACAGTGTGTCCCAAAAAATGTATACATTTTTAAAAGGCTGTAGTTTGAATATTACTGGTATTCATAAGGTGTATATAAGGTAAGTTACAACGTATTCTAGACACAAAATCAAATTTTAGATTTGGCTCTTTCGAATGAGACCTGTCCCAGCCTTTTAGCACCAGTAGTATTCAAACTACAGCCTTTTAAAAATGTATACATTAGGACACTCTGTATTTAGATTAGGATTAATTTGGTTTGAACTCTACAAGTCTTTTGAAAAACTTCCGGAAGAAATCAATGCAAAGTGATGGAGAACATACCTTTGAGCTTTTGCTATTAAGAGAATGAGAAAAACTGCAGTAATTATTCGTCATTTTATAAAACAGAAAACCAATTGAAGAAAACTCAAGCTTCTCTTGAATGGAACGTACAAAAGTTCGATTTTATAATTAATGTGAATAATTTTACTCAAAAATAAACCCTCTTAGTAAACCCATTTACTGATTTTCATCATGAATATGGTTGTCCTTCTTAGTTATTAAAAAATAGAATTCAGACCTGTTGCATCAGTCAACTTGATTTTTCTATTTTATTCAATCTCTGAAAAGTGTTTTGTTAGTTCCGTTACTATTTTCCTCATACTCATACTTCTGTGTTATAAGCAACAGCCTCAGGCAAATAGTCATTTAGATTAAACCATTAAAATTTCATCGTACCTTATTGGCGATGTAATCTTATACCCATGTATCTAAATGAACAGTTTTATTTTTACTACTTTAGTCAACGTCAGCTTATGAGTCAACTCGTGGAATTTTGAATGAAAAACTAGTAATATGAAAGAGATGGAGTGGCCTGGCGCCCTTGAGTTTAGTGTAATTGTAAAATTTGAGCTCAGCTGGCGCAGGTACTTTAAACTTCAAATCCAATTAAGCGTTGAACAAACAATGTTTAAAAAAATCCATTGCGCCATTGAAATCCTACCATGTTAGGGCAAGATTTAGTTGGGCTGTTTGCTCTTGGTTTTTGGTTTAGTTTGGACTGAGCTGTTAGCACTGCATGCTGGGTTCTTGCTCAGCACTGCGATGTTGAGGAAGGCCATTCAAAGGAACATCATGGCAGGGGTGAGGTTGTGCTCCATGATGTTGAGGAAGGCCATTCAGAGGAACATCATGGCAGGGGTGAGGTTGTGCTCCATGATGTTGAGGAAGGCCATTCAGAGGAACATCATGGCAGGGGTGAGGTTGTGCTCCATGATGTTGAGGATGGCCATCCAGAGGAATATCATTGCAGGGGTGAGGTTGTGCTCCATGATGTTGAGGATGGCCATCCAGAGGAACATCATGGCAGGGGTGAGGTTGTGCTCTATGATGTTGAGGAAGGGCATCCAGAGGAACATCATGGCAAAAGTGAAGTTGTGCTCTATGAAACCTTATCAAGAAGCTCAACATTGTGAAAATATAGCTTTGAGGGCGTTAGAAGAGTTTATATATACATATGTTACTACAAAGAAATACCCAAGATGGATAGCATGACTCAATGACATTGGAGCGAAACTTGAAAGCTGGAATGATATCTTAGTGTGCAAAAATATTTTTTTTGTGCGTTTTGAAAGATTACCCACATTTCTTTGTACTGATTGCACAGCAATGGGAATCAAACAAAGTATTTTTCACGTCTATGTTTCTGACCAATGATGTGTTCTAATGAATTCTAACCAAACCTCACTTCCTAATAAAAAATTTTGTGGGAAAATTTTCAGGATGAGTTTTAAGTTTTTTCTCAACTTATGATTTTGTCTGTTAGAGTATTCATGATAAAAAAAACCGCGTGTTTTTCATTCTAAAGCTCGTATTCGTCCAGCAACTTCAACTTTCCCAGAAGCTGCAGACATTTCACGTACAGATATTTTTGTTTTGCTTGCTATTGGTTTGCCGATATTAGTAACGACAACTGTCTGGTAATATTTTAGTACTTATATCCTCTACACGCTTCTGCAACGATGCTTCAACTTGCAGTGAGGGGATTATTGAGCCTTTAAAGCTAACGAGCTCCATGAATAATGACAATCACCTTAATTACGAAATAAAATTTGAAATCAGTCCCTAGAATTGAAACATTTGTTTTAATCCCTCACGATTAAAGTGCAGCAGAGGCTGGATTTGTCGTCTGTCGCAAATATTGACCAGGTTCTGCCCCCCTGCTTTGGTTGATAGCAAGTTAGGAGAATTTGAGGAGCAGCTCACGGCAGAAGCTTCGTTGACGAGGTCAAACATCGACTCTCAGGAGAAGGATGAACTGAACACATGAACAGAATCTGATGTTTGCGTCCACAGCAAGCAAAGCTGTGCCTACAATTGTGAGTGGAGAACGAGAACTCCCGATTGCCGCCTAGGAATGTGTCCTGAAACAACGTGTAATTTTGTGTAGCTGCTGCTCATAAGGAATAATTTGCTCGTGCGTTGTGAGCAAGACGAAATGAACAAAAAGCTAAACGCAGTTATCGTGTAGTCACAATTGAGATATCGTTATTTGAGCCAACATTGAGAGGCCAATTACAGGAGTCGCAAACTCAGAAGAAGCTGCAATTTGAGCACTGGAGCCCACGAACCTCTTCGATTTTCAGTCCCGAAACTCAAGTTTTGATTGCACAAGAATTATAGCCGAAGTTTTATACGCCAAATTCTGGGGCAAGGAACATTTTCCTTTCGTGGATTGAGAGCGGCTGCGTGATGCATGACGTCATCATTGCGTTCCTTGAGACGGCACTTGACAGCGTGAAATGTTGCGAGGCATTGGTTGTTAGTTCTGTTATGTGTTGACATTATGTCACGACGTTGTGATATTAACAAAACTGACGATACAAGGCTGCTATGTAACGCTAAAAGCACGGGGTTCTTTCATAAAATTAGCAAATAGATCTATATCTTAGCAAAGTAAAACTGTCGTGGTACAGTAATGTTCTTATTGGAGCATATATAACATGATAACAAATATATAGAATTACAGTGACACTGAAATCAAACAGTGGAGGAGGTGCAGCTGACTGCAGTAGAGCATCGTCTGATAAAGGTCCAAACTTGCGATTCATATGAATTAAAGTATACAAAATATGTTTTGATCGTTTTGATTATAACATTTAGTTAATTCAAATTAATAGTTCTTAATTGGGGATACGTGGGTTTTAAGAGTTTACCCTGCAATATGGCATATTAGTATTTTCTATAACTGTAGCTTAGTTATTGATTGGTCAGACAAGTTTATTCATTCATTTTATTCAAGCCACATATTTATTCATTTCCCCAGCACTAGCGTGATCATTTATTTTACTTAGATTAACGTGTTCATTCATTTCCACGGCACTATTTTTAATTAGTTTATTTTTACCACACTAACTCATTTATTCGTTAATTTATTTCCACCTTAATAATTCACTTATGTATACCCATGAGACTTGCTTATTTGAAAATGTCAACATTTTCAATCAGCTTGTATTTGTGCAAAAAGAAGCAGGCATAAGCGGAAAAAGTACATGTTTTGCTAGCAATTATTTGGCAAAACACGTAAATGAAATTTTCTACTTGCGCAACCCAACAAGGCTCGGTTTACTCAAGCAGAAGACCTCATTTCCTTGAGTGTTTTGCACCATATTTACAAGCAGCGCATGTACTTCTTTCACTCGTCCATGACTTTGCCTGATGAGGCAAGACTTCACATATGGACACTCTTCAGTTGTGACTGGGACTCTGACACTCCTCTGCTGGACATCCAGCACAGCTGGACAGTGTTGTGGTGGGAGGTGCTGGACATCCAGTACAGCTGGACAGTGTTGTACCTGGAGGTGCTGGACATCCAGTACAGCTGGACAGTGTTGGGGCTGGAGGTGCTGGACATCCAGCTCAGCTGGACAGTGTTGTGGCTGGAGGTACTGGACATCCAGCACAGCTGGACAGTGTTGGGGCTGGAGGTACTGGACATCCAGCACAGCTGGACAGTGTCGTACCTGGAGGTGCTGGACATCCAGCACAGCTGGACAGTGTTGTGGCTGGAGGTGCTGGACATCCAGCACAGCTGGACACTGCCGTGCCTATAGGCGCAGTCGCTCAGGGAAGGCATGGGAACATCAACAAATTAGTTTCTCTGAATAACGAATGTAGCTAAGTTTATTTATGCATATTATCCTCAATACATATATCCTGTGGAACCTATTATTTCTGGCTAGTCTCAATAGAGCTAATAATACTAATGAACAGAAGCATGACAAAATTTATTGACTGGGGCATCTACCTCGACATGAAAATCTCTTCAATACCTCAATAAGATCATACAACTTCTGTTCCAAGAAGCAGTGTAATGCTAAAATGGCCGTATAGTTCACCCTTATCAGAAACTTTGCTTCAGAGACTCCAGTCTTTCAGAATTCAGGGCTATCATTACGATACTGACCAAATTTGTATCCCAATTACAACGAGCACCGATTTGATGCCGATTTGCATTAGCTAGAAACGAATAAGTATTGAAGAAAGGCCAGACATGATAGCTAGGTATGATCTTTGCTGCAAATCCCTCTTCATTTGACTAGCATTTTTATTACAAGGTTCCCTGAAGTCCTGCAATTTGTGTTTTTTATCTCTCAAATTTGTTAAGCTACAAACAACTTCTGTCTAATTTTACGCTCTGACTCTCATATATCTCAATGTATTTTGGTAAATTTCCCTTGATTACACGGTAATAGACTTAAATCATGTGCAATTTGGCAAGAAAGTTAGATGGTCACAGCTCACGCTGATGCAAGTCTGTCAGGTCTACACCAACATCTTTGGCGTCTGGATTTATCATCATGACCTCCAAATGAGTTGGAAATTTATCGGTCAAAGTTGCCACGAAGCTGCTGAACAGTCACAACTTTGCTAGAGAACAACACTCTGTGTCGCAAACTAATGAACAACGTTAACGTGAGTGTAAAACTCTTTAATCGAATCACATTCTACGGAGCTGAAATCTATTTCGTTAAGTAAAGATATAGGGAGATATTTACCGCTTCGAACAATTCCATGTAGGAAATTACATAAATTTTGCATAAATAGGAAGAATCATTTTAACTCAATTTATAGTCAAATTCTTTGATCGGTAAATAAGTATGCGACAAACCAAGACGAATGGCAATGATTGGCTAATAGAAGGCAAGTGATTTTGTAAGTTATGATGCAAAATATTATTGCAATTCCATTACATCCAGTCTTCATTTGATAAAGACTTTCTAGTGAGCATTTAATAGAGTATTCAGAACTTAATATCCAGTATTTTAATTAAGGTAACTTCACGACTGAGCAAAGTTTTTCGCTGCTACGACAGGCAAAATAATTGCCTCTGCTCCAGTCTTCTCTTCATTTGGTGATTAAAATTTGAAGTTTTACTGTCAGACACAACTCATATATGACAATTACGTACATTCTTTATAATTATTTGATTTACTTCTTATCCTAAGATAAATTATGAGCTCATGGTGCGTGTGAAAGAATCGAGTTTTAGCTTAATAATTTTGGTAATGAATATAGGGAAATGATACCTGTTTTATGTGCAATGACCAATGTTTTCAATTGGTTGGGTGGATTTTTAATTCGTGATGCAATCTTTAGTTTCAATCACTCACTGTAAGCTCATCGTACGAGTAAGTGGTCTGACAACTTCTCCAAAAACAACTATTATTTATGTAAACGTCGGTTACAACTTATTTTGTTTCCATAATCTTTCTTGGACACTTTAGAAGAGTATTTTATATCTGTAGGCCTGCCGTCACACTCCATCGTGATTGTCGCAGGTGTTTTATGCATAGAGCAACGTCCGCTACAAGGGAGCAAGCTACACAGACAAGTGAGATCTGCAACTGCAAGACGTGCTCAGCTTCCCTTCATTAGGCCTTTGATCTCCAGCTCCAACCTCTCTGGCTCCATGAATATCAACTGGAACGGATGCAACTGTGCTGCTCGAAAATGTAACACCGGGAACGTCATCTCATATTCAGTTTCAGTGATCCCTAAAATAAGGGAGTGAGAAACTCTGCTTTCCACTGAAAACAACTTTTATGGCAATCAAATTAGTGAAGCCGTAACCATGGTGACGTGTTCGAAGTACAACTTCCGATATCATTTTATAGAAAATTTTGCAGAGCGAAGCACGTAAATGAGAGTGTCTAGAAATTAGAAATATCGCTAGAAGCTTAACTAATATTTCTTTGTTATTTCGTAGCAAGCATTATATCTGATATTAAAACATTCTAATTGGCATTAAAAAACAGAGCACATATGAAATAATTAATTCCGATGTTACTTACTAAAGCGATAGCTGTAGTTAGCGTTCTAAGCAAACATTATCTTTTTTCTGTGCATATCAATGAATAATATCGCGGCAGCGGTGCGACAGACTAATTTTATGGAACACTTTTTGATTGCTGAATTAAAAGAAATGATGCAGTCTCAATCTAGCACAGCGATGGCTCGCAGAGCGCACAAAATACATCTCAAATAAAAATTTCATGAAGACTTTTGGGAACTAATTTCAGTTGCGTTCATCTACTATTGTTTACCAAAACGAAGACCTCGGTAGATGTCCTCCTGAACAAACACAGTCATTTCAGTTGAATTAAACAAACACTTGTTCAGGAGTGCACTTGAGCACACATCCTGCACTGATCTTAAACACAAACACAACTGCAGCTCACGCTCGAGGGCTGCAGCGTCAGGAAGGAAGGTAATGCATCCATTATTACGCAGAAAAATATCAAGTCTTTCACGCTGTGAGTTGTCTGCTCAGTTAAGTTAGTGGGGGAGATAAACCAATCAGATTGTGATGGAAATTTCACGACTACGATCAGGTCTTTAATTCCGATGATGGAGGTACGAGATTAATTGATAGAGTAAGAGGTTGTGCTCATCAGTGTGAGAGATTAATCGATGAAGGAAGAAGTTGAGTTCATCAACGATAAAGATTGATTAAAAGAGTAAGATATTATGTTTATTACATGATAGATTCTTCCTTATTAGTAGTAAAATGAGAGGTTATGTTCATCAGAATGAGAGATCAGTTAATAGAGAAAGAGCAAATATTTTTATGAAATATGTTCTTGAATGTAAGATTTAATGAGAGGTAGGTGATGTTGGATAGTATAGAAAGCAGATTTAACGATTAGATTACAATCTAGCAGTTTACCTTATGAAATCGTGAAAGGAGTGTGGCCACTCTGAATGAACTCTGAAGGCAAGCCTGTCAAAATGTTAAAGTGAAATAGAATGGGAGTTTTCGGTAGCAGTGCTACCGAAAACTCCCATTCCCAAATGTTGCACTAAAGAACACGGGAACTTACTTGTTGTGGCTGTAATTTAGAATAAAATACAGTAGAATTCTTCCCTCTGAATCAGCAGGATAATCGTTACATGAAAAGTTGTCCTACCTATAAATGAGGCGTCTACGTTCATTCTTGTCAATGGTGCACCTGTGTATTTAATAGAACACTTGGCTTGAGTGTGTCTGCGACGTTCATGAAGCTATACCAAGGTCAAGTGGTTCCAAATCTCCTAATAAACCTCTATTGCCATCATACGTAATCCCTAAACCACCAGGACTCCAGAACAATAATCACAGTCAGCACAAGGATCTTCATTAGGCATCCCATACCTGTCTGCCAGAACGACTAGTCGCTGACGGTTGTGTAATTAAACACATGGGTTATTTGAGACACACTTCTGGACGCTGATTTCCCGCACCCTGTGTATCGGCATCGTTCTCAGTAAAATGAATTAAAAGCTTTACTTAACAGCCATACATATATATAGAGGAAGCAAGATCTCCTCTTTTCAATGAAACACAAACTTCAACTTTTAATACACTCATTTTTTTCTCTGTAAATTGTGACCTGTTTAAAAAAATTCTGACTTTTGCATAGTGGGAAATTTTACGTAAGCATTCGAAGAATTTTTTAATCGATCGCACCGCACTGTTACTGATCTGAATCTCATGTCTCTCTCATGAAGAATTGGTAATTCAGCGCAGAATACTTCACTTTTTTACTACACAACAAAATAGTCTCTAGTTTGAGTCTCTACTTTGTTCTACTTGCAAGAATTTTGCAAAACTTTGTTTTTGAGTGATCCCTATAAAGGGATCAGCTTTTAAAAGTATGTTATGTACAAAAGAAGTCAATTTTTCTCTCGAATTTGTATCGTTCTGAGCGCCTATGTCTCTGCTCAAGCGTTAAGACACAAAATCCTATTAAAAATGGTGCAGGTGATGGGAAAGTAATACATGAAAAACATTCAAATACAATGAATTGAACTATGAATTTTATCCAAATACCTAGCTGGAGCAAAAAAAATCATTCAAATTAAGTAATTTAATGTGTATACCGAGCTCTTTAATAAATTCGAATTGTTGGTGAGTTTTCACACTGATCAACCAAGGTCTTGTTGATGTTAATGAATGAAATAAAAAAAAACAATTCACTAGGTAAATCCCAACCCCGTTTCACAGTTTCGTCTTCATGTCGTTCCAATGCCACAAATATTTTGCACGTTGACTCCAAATCCGTTTCACAAATTCTTCTTTTTGTCATTTTAATATCAAAGCCATTCGAATCGCAAAACTCAATTCCCACTCACAATATCGTCTCTATGCCATTTTTCTGTCGATACCATTTAACTGGCACAGCCTTAAGCCAGATCATAGCATAGTCTGCATGCCATCTCACCGTCTGAGCTATAGCCCTGCAACAGTCTCAATCCTGATCAGAATATCACGTCCACGCCATTTAAAGGCACGAAGTCCAGGACCATCATGCGTCGCAGACGCTACAGACAACCACGCTACGTCCCAGAATTTCGTGCCCACCTTTTGCTGCCACCACCAAATTTGACACGCCAGCCGCCAGGTACAAAGAATTTCGTAGCTCAGATTTGCGACCAATTCTCTAGAGAAAAGGGGCCCGACACTGACATTTATGCTCTTTGTTTTTTTGAGCACGCTCGAGGATGACTATTTGTCGCCAAAAGCTTACAAAATTCTACCTGAGCAGCAAAATTTCATTTTCAAATCCGAAAAAAACAGATCGTTGTGTTTTTCAACGGGAAAGGAAATCTTTTACGAAACACATTGAAGACTTATTTATCAGTTGAAAACGTGGATAACAACAAAATAAAAGAAGCAATAAAAGGCTTGTGTCAGTTTACATGTAAAATGAATTTCTAGCAAATTACCACGCAGAACACGTGCGTGTTCTTTTTAGAATGGAATTTATACCGACCATTTCTATTCAGAGTTCATTTCAATGTGTACCTTAACACAGAAAAAAATACAAATGGAAGCCGAAGTGAATCGACATCAGAAATGTTTCTGAGACACCCATGTTTTTCTTATATTATTATGAGCTACTAATTTTCCTGGTGCTCTGAAAGAGACTCAACACTAATACCCTTGAAAGTTTTATTTATTTTTTTTCCCAAAAATAAAACCAAAACGAACAAAACCCAGAAAATTGAAACTTCTCTCGATCTTCAGCTAGCAACATTGAGATCCTTAACTCTGTGGTGTCAAAAATTCACGATGGCAATCGATCAGATTTAAGAGTAAGCATTCTCCTCTAGCTCCTCTCCTCCAGCTGGGATTATAAAAATTACCACCCAGCCATGACATTACTTCAAACTTTATTCATAACTTTCTACATCGTTGCTTTTTCTACCCATGATAACACTGTGAAAAATACCAATTTGGATAAAACCAAAATTAACAGAGGACATTTGGACGCCGCTCAAGAGAAAATATTGCTTCAAAAAGTTTCTAGAAGCGGCGCAGCGGAAACGATGGTCTCGAACCATGGACTCACGAGAGTTGACTGTTTTTGAGGCTACAGAGTCATCAATACCCACTTGACACAATAAGCATCATTACCTACTTAACACAATAAGTACCATTACCTACTTAACACAATAAGCACCATTACCTACCTAACACAATAAGCACCATTACCCACTTAACACAATAAGCACCATTACCCACTTAACAACAGTACGATCATCATTACCCACTTGCCACCAGAAGCATCATCATCTAAAGCACTAGAAGAATCAGTTATGGATAGGTCATGTTTTATTGTGATATAAATCTGTCATAAGTCAGACTGGCTTACCGTAATTAGTTACCCTACCATTAGTTACAGTCATTACTTGTATCAACACCAGTCGCATTATTTCAGGTAATCCGTATGTTGTCATATATGTCAAATTTTCTTGTATCATAATTCTTCTATGTCGGAATGTTTTGGGGCAAACGTTATGACGGAAAGAGTATAGCACTAATTATCAATATTGAAACTAATTGATATAATCTAATTTTTATTGATTTAATTTCATTTTAATATTAATTTCATTTTAAAATTAAAATTCATTTTCAGTTTTTAGTTCAATATAAATTTTCTTCAGCTAAGCTAATCAAACTTACTTTGCAATGTGTTTTACAGATTCGTATTATATTCCTGGCTTAAAAGTGTGCGTATTGCACTGTATTCTGTAGTTGTTCGAGAACAAAAGATACTTAAATGTTCGTTTCATTTTCCGTAGACTAATACGCCAACTAAACGCTTCTCAAGAGCTCTCCCACGAGACACTGCGTCTATGACAATCAAGCCTCGATTTTCCGATCAAAGATTTAGAAAAGTATTGTAAGCTCTCCTAATACAAAGTTGAGTCAAAATATTTTGCTTTGTGTGAATACTTTTTTTTTCATAGAATAAACAGTCCTTCAAATGTTTCTATGTAATTTTTCAAGGAAATATTGTATTATTACAAAGAGAAGTACTAACGCTTCAGTGGTGCGGTATACTGGCACTATAATGGTACACTATACTGGCACTATAGTGGTGCACTATAGTGGTGCAGTATACTGGCCCTATAGTGGTACAGTATACTGGCACTTGAGGGGTACTTTATACTTCCACAAAATTTCCTTTCTTAAGCCTTAATCAGTATTATGGATGAATCAATGCCAGTGTTGTATGAAAATACGCGTGGGTGATTGCAAGCGTGTGCATGTTAATGCAGAAATACGCGTGTCCGCCATACACCTCCACCTGCACACCTCCAAATATATGTGATCATATTTTCTCTGTTCGTCATACTAAGGATAAATCGACCCCTAAAACAAGCATGTCAACACAAAAATTGAGATCATGACTCGCTCCACATAACTGCTCTATGAATCAAGATTCAAACATGAAATGATTCTAATTTCCAAAGTAAGACTATCGTATTCCGCTACCGAGAAGCGAAAAAAAATTTGAACACCTCAAAAAATTATTGAATCTTGAGTAACTCAAGAGTCGTCCTATGTCTGAACTAAATTTAACACTTTTCATGATCGTTAATTTTTAAGTGAAGTTAATAATCAAAACCTTGAATTGATATAGAAGTTTAGCTTCGTACGGCAGGGTCAAAGTAGAACGAAATCTAATTTCCTATACAACTATTATAACTTCTATTTTAAATGGCAGTTTATGAGCATATTTTACATTGAATATTTCCAATACCTATACCCACAGGCTCTTAATTTGTTCTTTTAAGCCATGGAAGTACTAGGAGCTATAAACGAACATGGTAGACCTCAAAATCCGGCTATTCGACTCACAGCGAATTCACCACAATAATCCGACCATCAAACACAAGCTCCTGCAGTGAGAGTACAGAATGCAGCCATCACACAGCGTGGTTATTGAGCTAAAACTGACAGTGATGGCCTGCAGAGTAGGATCCAACTGAGTGTCAATGTTTCATTCGAACGCTTTATTTTAGTGAGGAGAGTTGCAGTACTCGATGTAAATCTCCAATTACCAGACGCAGATGTGACATAAAAATAAATGTTGAAACATTTTTCCAGGATAAATAAAAATACGCTCTGATTGAAATTCCATTCCTGTGGTGGAATCAAAATATTTTTCCGCAATGCAAATGTTTTAATTGACCAGTACTTCACAATAACAGTCATAAAAGAATGGCATCCTCAGTCGTAGCTATTGATGAAAATTTAGTCGTCATTTCTATTTTTTCGCGTATTTCAAATATTACCTGTACTCGTACATCGATGAATGCTTTAGAAAAAGAGTATTTTATGATATTATAGTCTATTATTTGGTTATATTCATTCAAAAGTGAAACTTATGTGTTCTAATTATACGTCAAATGACCATTCAAGCCCAGTTAAATCACAATTTTTGTACTTTATTACATCCTTACTGTTTTAGAGCGGTGGTAATCAAAGATGATTTAAAAAATAAATGAAGGAAGCTATGAATTATTTTCATTCGTTCATAGAACAGTACAATTTGATCTCCATACTCGCACACCTGCTCTCCGCGTATTGGTACTCATTAGATAAAGTAAGTTAATTTTGTGTGAAAAACAGACTGGAATCTCTTTGAAATAATATTTTTTGAAAAATATTGCCTTAATATCGTAATTAGGTTATTTTTCATACCTCTTCCTGCCACGAGTATGAGTTCAATTGAATCTAGTGACAGAGACACAGCTCATTAGAGCTCAAGTTTCATACATGCAAGGTCAGGAGTGATGGTGTGACTTCAAAGCTCCTATTATTCCAGGGATGATCATCATTCAGGCTGGGCAAGATGATTTAAGTCCAGAAATTTAAGTCTTACGCTACTCAAGGACCGTAATTGGAGGACGGCAGATGGTGGACTGACACTCAATCTTCTAGTCCGAACTCAGGATTTCGTCTGACAGGAATTGATGGCCTGAGTCTTGAGCGAGCGCAAATTTGGAAAGGAAAGAGCAAGAGTTTAGGGACTTTGGTTTTCTCCATCCGAGTAATTACTCGTATTTTACAACTACTTGTATTATGGCACGGCTTTTACTTGGCAAGAATTGATGACTTGAGCTTTGAACTGACGTCAATTTCTAGAGGAAAGAGTTGGATGGCTTTTTCTCTGCTCAGTATTTGCTGCTATCCAAAAATTAATTATATCTGACATACATATATAATTTCATTCTGAAACGATGACCGCTCTCTAAATAATTTTGAAATTTTCAGTATTTTGTATTTATACCACAGAGATTTCATGCTTTCAGTTTCTGGAAGAAAAAAAATTGATGAGACAAGGCTAAGGTTTGAGTAATTTAATTAAAATACATTATTTGTAATCAATTCAGCACAATTGACAAGTACGCCGATCTGATTTCTGCTACATTAGTACAATGAACACACACATAACGACCGAATCAGTTTCAGATAATAAATTGGTTTGATGGTTTGGAACAGGAAAATATGACTTTTTGTATGTCGATACAATTTGTTTTTTGAAATATATATTATTGTTTAGCGTTTTGCACAATCTTATTCATTGAAGAAGAGCAAAAAAATCCACTTGCAGCCTCCTTACTTTATTCATAACATTAAAAAAGCACTAAAACAAGGGTGAATAACACAAATCAAATGTATGTTTTTACCATAAAAGTTATTTTTACCCCTGAAAAAGTGAAATGTATTATAAATAGTCGGTAAACTGAAAAAATTACACTTTCAGCTCATAAAATAATGAAATACTTAAACTATTTGCAGGGGCTAGAAGTTTGTGTATCATATAAAAAGGTTTGTCACATAAAATAAATAAATATCCGAAAATGCGTGAATTTAAATTATTAAAGACAGTAGTGATTACTTTAAAATTTTCTAATATAACTAAAAGATGACATTAATCTGCGTGAGGGCATACAACAGGAGGAGTAGGGTTAGAGAAGAGAGTGTCTGTACAAAAACTCCTTCCAGCTCTGTCATCGAAAAAATTTATATGTTGCTTCGCCTTTTATCGGAACCCAATCTGAAATTTGAAACATAATTACTATTCCTTTTATCTATATACTTTGCCCACACATCATTCGAAATTACCCAGGTCAAGAGATAAAATGCACCGTAAATTCTAATTACAAAGATAAACTTCCTAAAAATATGCTCTCCTCAGTCATTGATAAACATAATTGTGCACACTGTGCGTCTGAATATGTGGCCTCTACATCTGGAGTACTTGTTGTTCGTGTGGCAGAGCTAGAAGAAGTTTTCGTACTAACCGCCCCCTTGCTAATCCTTCTCACTCTGCTGTACGTATCCATGCAGCGAAGTGCAACCTCTCTGTTACATTGTAAGATTTTACTGCGCCTAGTATTTTAGATCTATGTATTTTAGAACCTATATTCATTTTATGAGCCAAACCTGCTTTCAATGATATGCAATCCCATTACCTGTGGCAAATAGTCCTAACATTTTATTATTTCCCGTGCTGAAATGTTTTTTCTGTAAGTTACCGATTACTTATATTGTATTCGATTGTATCAAATGTTTAAAATTACCTTTACAGTCGAAATGCACACTTTTAAAAAGGTTTTTACTGTTTTATGTAAATTTTAGTCAATAAAATATCAAGGCTATAAGTGGCTTTCCCTGTTCGTCAAGATAATTACATATATCTTTATATACATATGGGTCACAATATTAGTGAAAAGATCTTCCAGTTTAAACTACATCCCTTTTTCATTTTCTTGCATGAGAACGAAATCTGATTTTGACTTTTACTTTATTCTAAAAGTAAATACTTTGTATTTATCATAATATTGTTTACTTATAATTTACTCAATAGAACTACCTGTATTGCGAATTCTTCAAATCTCTCTGGTGATATTTCATGTGCATTATTATATTATTTATGTTATCATATTAATGCTGAGTTCGTGAAGTCATGAGCGCTGAATAAGAAAAGTTGTTTAAAAAACTCAATACAAAAATGCTCTATTTCAGGAACACTTATCAACAAAATCGTGACGAATATTACATGGTAAATAAATAATTTAAACATACGTATCTGAATGCCTCACGTTCTCTAAAATGACTTCGTTCATGTATTATCCATTAAAGTAGAGATTAGGTGACAAAAAGAACACATGAATAAGAAATTGAGCAGAATTGTTCGCTAAAAGTTAGGTCAGAGAAAATTGTTTCCTAATAATTGAGGTGAAATGCAAGGCTTTTCTTTAGCGTACACAGTCCTTGCATAAGTTTTAGCTTTTAATCTGGCCACGTCAATCAGGTTACACGCCTTTGAAAAACAACTCACAGAAGTTTGTTCTCTCGACCAGGTTTCTTACGAGTGCCAGATCCAATTTAAAACTTTTTCAAGTATCTCATTGCAAATACACGAGAGCTTCTCTAGAGAAAATGTGTAGTCGATTACGAGTTCTTACTGAGACACTATCATCTTACCTGGATACTATCATTTTACCTTGACACCATCCTCTTACCTAGACACTATCATCTTACCTGGATACTATCATTTTACCTTGACACCATTCTCTTACTTAGACACTATCATCCTGCCAAGACATTATCATTTTGCCTAGAGACTATCATCTTCACGCACAGTGTCCCGTGCTAGCGCTTTCACTTGAAGATTTTATTTCCAGATGCGACCATTTATAGCGTCGGACACAAAATTACCTGTGGGAAATTTGAGTCAATCTCCAGACGTAATCTGTGCTAGAGAATATAAACCAAAGTTTGATGATTGTATCTGAACCTTTGCAATGTTAACAGACACATCCATGCACACCAGCTTGGTCGACTGGTGAACGAATCTGCTTGCGAGTGGAAAGACCCGGGTTCGAATCCCGCTGCCGACATGGTTGACGCGGCTAGAAATACGGCATGGGACTTGGGTAAACAACCGAATAATTATCGAAGTAATTATCCGACCCAAGAATGGGCCAGAAGGTTCGTTCCTATAGCCTCATTCTATTCTATCTATTGTATTCTATAATACCTCCGCCTGCACACCTCCACCTGCACACCTCCACCTGCACACCTCCACCTTATATTTTCAAGTCTCAACATATCTTAACTTTAAACTTTCTCAACTGCATTTCAACGAATTCAGATGAATTTCTATTGTGATCACAATATCTGAAGTAACTGAACTATAACATAATTGTCTGTTCAGTCGTCTAATTCTCACTATTCGTGGAAAAATTATCTTTATTCCCTACGTTGACCCACATACTTACGGTATAGTTAAAAGGCAAGAATGAAAAGAAAGAAACTTTGTGAAAAAAAACAGCAGATATCCGGATTTTCAATTCGTAATGTTCTCATCCTATGACTAGTGATGGAGAGCGCCATCACTAGTCATAGGATGAGAACATTACGAATTGAAAATCCGGATATATGCTGTTTTTTTTCACAAAGTTTCTTTCTTTTCATTCTTACCTTTTAACTTTCATCTCTGAGCTGCAACTTGAAATAAAGATCTAACTTCGAGTTTCCTGCGTTGCAGTAGGCAGAACGTGTTGCTCGTCAACTGATAATCAGGCGGAAATCGATCAAGGCGGAGTGGGATTTGAACCAGGGTCTTCCAGCATTGCAGGCAGGGATGCTCACCAGTTGGCCACTAAGACTGCAGGTTAAGTGACCACTGTTATGGCCTATTATATGGCTAAAATTCAGTATCATATCTAAATAAAGAAAATGAAAAATATAAATGAATATATATCGTGTACAAAGATATAGAAATAAACGGGTTTCAATGAACGAACTGCTTTGTTTCGAGTTATTGGCACTGCTTTTCCTCGTTTTTGGTACTCCTGGAAATTTCTTTGTCAGTCTGAGGCGAACAAAAAATGCTTGACAAACTCATTAAAACTTTCTGATTTCAAAGTTTAAGTCATATTTTTTCTCACTGTAAAGTTACAGCACTTCCTTTCGCATACGTGATTATTGATTCTATTGTCATTATAAGAATTCATTGATACGATGAAAATAGAGCCCACAATTGCCAAAAATACGACGGGTTGTTACGCAGGTGCTTGTTGGCGCGAGACGAGAGGCTTTAATTACATGCTACTGATTAGCTATAACTTTGGTCCGTAATTCCTTTGTAATAAATTCACTAAGTATGGTCGTTATAGGAAGAACTTCGTAGACGTCAATGAGTTATATGAAGCTGTGTCTTGATTATCCTACTACTTCTGTAATAAATTAGTTGTTCCATTTACTGTGTTTGGTTCATAGCCCGTATATCACCTAGATATTTTGTACTATTAGACCAACATTGTCTGAAGATCAGAGTTCACAGAAAACGGCCTATGTTTATAGTTCACACTTACAGCTTATGAACTCCTAGGCCCATTAACGATGATACAGAGTGAAGTTTAAAATTTCATCGTTCAAAGCCATTTTTTGTTTTTTTTTCTGTTCATAGTTCAATATAAGAAATGCAAATCCAAAATTAGGAAGATCAATCCCTCAAACAAGGATGAGCTCAAGAATTTAGAGCTGGCTGTTCGAGTGACAATTCACAAGGCTTGTGTAGGGAAGACCTCTGTCTCCTGCCTTCCATTACTTGTGTTGAGCACCAAACTTGACCTGCAGGAAGCATCGGAGACTTCACTGAAATCCAACCTTGACTCTCAAGAGGCTGTCACACAAAACTAAAGATCCCCGAGTACTGCCTACATTGCAACAAAATTGTAATGCGGCTGTACAAATGGCAATGAAAGTCGTGTGAATGGCTTTTATTGTGGCCTGACATACTTCAGGTTGTCATTAAACACTCAGCAAACAGCGCAGGCCTGCGAAACGCCTGCTCTTAAAACAGACTGTCGCTGCAGGCACGTAGCATCTCAAATTTCTGATCAGTGCTCCTACAGTATGCGCACTGAATTGTCTCGACGTCAACAAATGTGTTGGAAAGAAATAAAATACGGATCACTTCACATTAGTCCCCATTGTAACACTGATACTTAACAAATCATTTTTTTCCTCTGACCTTTCAAAAGTGGAATTTTTCGAGTATTATCTCCTCCTTGCAAGGTATCGGGAAGAAATTCTGTTTAAATATAAGGGATATGCTGTACAAATTTGAAAAGCCCAAGTGAAGTGAAAGGACAGAAAAATAAGCACTATTTATTGAGCATATACTTTTCATGTATGCCCTTAATTTTTTTTAAACTCTTACCCTGCAAATGTATTATAGGCAATGAAAAACTGAATGAATTAAGCACCAACAACATAAAATACGACTTAGCCACTGCTAGTTCTAAATTAGTCAGCCAAGACTAATTATCAAGTTTTCATTCTGTTTTGCTGAGTGAAAGAGGACTACAATAAGTTGAAGACTTAATGCACGACACAACTGGCACGTTGTAGACTTTTACACTGAACAATATCCTGGCCACACGCACTCCCTCCTAAAAGCAGCGGAGGCATTTCATTTGGGACAGCATTAAATCTCTCCAATTTACAGGCTTTTATTCTAAAGTTACGATGCAATACGTACACTTTAGTGCAGTTTTCTAAGACTAACTGAAGTAAATTTATGAAAAAGGAATGAAATAATAACGTTTTTTGTTGGATACATGAGCATTAACTTTGTAAGATTACAACTTGTAAAATTCTTACCTTGACAAGACCTAGTGATATATACACAAATATGTAGAATTAAATTCTATTATCTTTCGTTGCCTCAATTTCTGATGTCTCGTTTGTTATTTTACATAATCCTCTAAATTACTCAAATGTCGACACTCATTTACCACTTCCAAAAAAAATCCCATTTTTCCGTACACTATCTTCACGATGACTCTAGTTTTGTACGCTTATAGCTACAAGAATCCGCATTGTGCCCGTCCGCTTTTTCTCCTTCCCCATCGTATTTTTATACTGAAGTTCTGCTCAAATTTTATTCCCCTCCAATGAGCACGTTCGACCAAAGACAGCTGCCATAAATTATGCTGCCATGAAGAATGAATTCCACAGCCTTGAAGAATTACGATGCTGCTACAAACATATTTTCCTTCATCTGTTGATCACACGGGGGCTCTGGTAGCATTTCTTGCTGTGGAGTGAGCTGTCTAGATGCGAAAAGTTGTATATATACAAGACACAGATCTTAAGTGCAATTCTTCATTTTGTAAATAGCTTCCCATGCTTTGGCCAGTTCAGAACCGATGGAAAAATAAGTGTGGAATCCTAAATTTTGTGATATTCATTTCTTAGCTCTGGTTGAGAAATAGGTATTTCATCTGAAAGCAGAAACGAGAATAACTTCCTGTAATGAAGCAACACGCGTAGGACGCTCGTGGCTGCATGCTGTGCATGATGCATGGAGCTACAGCCCGTGCAGGATGCACATAGCTGCAGGTCCTGCAGGATACAGGTGGCTGCAGGTCCTGCAGGATGCACATAGCTGCAGGTCCTGCAGGATACAGGTGGCTGCAGGTCCTGCAGGATACAGGTGGCTGCAGGTCCTGCAGGACAGCCATGCTGCCCCCGCTTTAACCCTCATCGATCCGTTCACAAATCAAAAATTGCAGACACACACGGCATCGAGACCAAAATTGTGCGGCTGCGTTTGATCACTGGCGTCTTCACTTTGATTTCTGGCCCATTTTCTTTGAATTATTTTCAACCGATTCTGGAGGGGAGCATTCGGGGAGGGCAAGGCAGTCAGCAGAGACGCTGGCAGGTGGTTGAGGTCAGGAAAAGAACAGAAGGACTTGATTTCCTTAGGGGGAATGAAATATTTC
>VCRD01000111.1:186032-250380 GCA_006783055.1 Trinorchestia longiramus
ATTCTATTCTAATCGGCAAAAAATGACTGCGGCTACCAGAGATGCCGTCGGGACCGAAAGGGTTAAACAAATAGTCATCTTCAAAGGAAGGTGTTCCAACTGAAAATTCATGGGCAGTTCCATTCACAATACAAAAACTGGACATTCTACGTACTTATGGAGAAACTGGTAGGTTTTCTATGTTCTAAGAGAACTACTGAAAATTTACACTACGTACCGCAGAAAAATTGTCGCTGTAATCACCACTTCAGCAAATTTTCAAATATTTTCTCCATAATCAATCAAACTTATGTAGTGATAATAACTAGTACTGTAGAGCTTTTAGATTCGGTAATCTGCGCTCTCGTTATTAACATTATGAAACACGAAAACTATTATAAAATGCATGTAGAAATCAAGTTAAATTTTACGGAGACTGTAGAGTAACACAACGTCAATTTTACTCGCAGGTCGTTGATCGAACTCGCTGATGAATGCACACAGAGAGCAGAAATTGACGAAGTCGATCAAGATAACGAAGTAAACGTAATCAGTAAAATTTCTAACGACCGAGTTACCACAAATAAAAGTGTTTCATTTTACCTAGTCCTAACCGATGTGAAGTACAAACGTTAAATTTAGTCACGAACTTTATTGTTCATTGTGTAACAAGCTGGACTTTGTACATGACGCTATGCAGTATCTCAATTCCGTCATCAGTAAACAACCCGCATATCAGCGCGTGAGCAATGCCATCAACATTGCTACTTTCAGCGCAATTAATATTTATTGTTTAAGGAATATGCATTGGTCATAAATCTTGAGTCTCAATCATTAGATATTCTGTGAGAAAACGTTCATGGATATTTGTTATCAACTCATATTGAGTATTTGTTATCAAGTGTGCGTCAGTAGGTCATCTGCTTTAGGTTACCTATCCGTATGTGAACCCATCGTACCTTCAGTTAGTGAAATAAAATCTAGTTTGATTACTCTCTCACGTGATAAAAACTGTTCGGCTAACGCCTTTTATTCTCAGTTTGAAGCGTGATGACTAGAATACAAGGTCAAACATTTCACTTGTTCGACTGGTAAGGCATAAAGATTCCGATGATAACACCTTCATGGGAAGAAATGGACCACATCCTATGACGAAGTTTTTTCACAACGATAGTGAAAAGATTCGCCAAGATAGGGAAAGACATTATAAAACACCACCAGCGTGGTCGACTGGTGAGCGAACCCGCTTGCAATGCGGGAAGACCCGGGTTCAAGACTCGTAACCGCCGTGGTCTGCTTGTGCTTGACCATCGGCGGCTAGAATTACGGCATGGGGCTTGGATATCGACCTACGAATGGAACAAACTGCTCGTTCCTAATACCCCATTCTAAAACTAAATTAGGCTTGATAATTGCCATTTTAAATGCTCTTTTTGAAAAGCCAAGTGGGATTCGCTAATTTTGAGAATCTTATTTTGTATTTATTAAATGAATATTTGCGAACCTCCATCCGAACTTATAGTTCCTTGCAACTTTTGTCACTTGATGATAGCATGCACGATTAGATTATCAAGTAGCGTAGTCAATTTAATGTACGTCGGTATTAAGTTTACATTTAATGAACTATGACCTAACCAGAAGTACCTACCTTGTTGGAGAAATAGCGGCAGCGGCTCTAGTTTTCCACAGCGGTGGTGATAGCTATTTTTACACCCAGATAGCAACAGCGCTAATTTTACGAATAGCCGTGCCCATCACTGTTCGTACAGAGCAATTCTTATAAGTAAGTGTTGTCAAACACACGACCAATGATAGGCTAACAACTTAAGCTTAGAGAGAGCAGCGGACACATATGGCGATTCACACCTTGAAATTATAGCCACTAAAGCCTAACCTGAAACAACTAAAATAAGAACTATTGTTTTGATACATATAAGAATTATTAATTACATATTTTAACAGTTGACTCGTGCTATGCTTCGTGACGTCTCAGCTTAGCTGTTTTCTTAGTTTAACATCACTATTTATGGCGGTGTGAACAAACCGAACACACGAAAATAGTCTACTAAGAAGCAAAGTCACTATAAAAATGAGTAAAAAATGCGTTTACTTTGATACGATAATTGCTGTCTAACGCATAATTAATTGATTATTTGTATTTGATGTTTTCCTCTCACATGACAAAATTAATTTCATGCGTTTCATAGAAGAAAAAGAACTAGTCACAGAAATAAAACAAAGCCTCACGATACCTAAAATAAACTCGAGAGTACCTCTAGGTGGTCGACATCACGACGGATGATGGAACGCTCGTTCGATCAGATACCACTGGAAGGAATGCTACATTGGAAGATATCACAGATAATGGACAATGAGGCTTTATCCTCACTTATCCGACGTAACGTTCTCATCGCTGGAAAGAATGGCAATAATGCATGGCATTTAAACACCTGAGCAATGCTTACGATTTTTTTCTTTAAAGGATCTTACCATTATTTTCCTCTACTAAGATCTATTTTCTTCTACCCAAGATCATCATGGAAACTGTTCGAGCTTCAACCAAGCGAGTAAACAGTATAGAGGAAACAATTGACACTTTGGTTGTGCAATCATTCCCCGTAAATTAATCTAGAACGACGTGAACTTTAAAGTTTCCTTCTTCTAAATCACCTGCAACACAAATATTTTTTCAACTATCCTCAAACGCTTTACTACAAAATCATTCGAATCAATAATGCAAGTTAAGTTTATGAAAATTCGAGCCGAAGTTTATAAACCGACAATCTTCCTCCAAAGTGTTGTGTTTTACCGACACCTAAATGAACATTTTACTACTTAAAAATTTGGTTAAATAAACTCGTACTTAGACATCTCTCCATTAGATAAAACTTGCAGCAGAGAAGCTTACTACCCACACGTGGTCTATATCGAATAAGGAAGCAATGAGAGACTAGCAAAACACTCCAGTCAAGCATGGCTCGCTCACAGGCACATTCACAATTTCTCATTGGCAATATATCGAATTTAAAAAGTAAATACACGGGGATATGCATCCAAAGTGTCAATCGTAATATTCAAGCACCACTCAAAGGTCATTTTAACGGATATGAACTCCAGAATAAAAGAAATGTGATGGAATGAATGAATTCATCCCGAAAATAGCTAATTAATTACGTCAAACTTGTTTTAAAATCTACTCGACATAACTTTTTGCAATATTTTAGAAGTGCTGTCAACACTACATACCTTCCATTTAAAAGAGAAGCAGTTTCAACACTTCTTACGCTCAAAATAGCAAATCTGAAAAAAGTGTGTCGATCTACTGAACGATACATATTTTTCTATATTTTTTTACCTCCAATTGCAAAAAATCAACTCAACGGAATATAAATGAAGTACTTTTAATACAGGTTTTTCAAATTCCATCAGTTATGAAAATACTCTGATCATCAGAACTCTACACGTATAAAAAAGCTATCAACCAGAAATATCACTCAACACACAAGCTAGTATATTTGAATCTGATACCTTACTTAACTGATGCTCATATTAGTACACAATCAAGGCAACATGAATGACTTTAACTGAAGGAACCTTCCTCTTGCGCAAAGCCCCAACTTAATTTGTAATTTCTATAGAATCTACACTGACCAATGGGTTGAGTTTGCCAGTAGTTTCAACTCAAACTAGGGACCAATTAAATTCTAATTAATCAAACATTGAAAGCTACGAGTGTTCACAAAAATACGTAGATCTGTTCAACGTTATGAGTGTAACATCTTCTTTATGAGCTACTCATCTTCCGACTACTATTCACGTAACAACTACGTTTAATGAACTCTCATCTCACGCCCACTGTGGCTCTACAGGGGAAAAAGGGGTGACAACATTCAGCAAGTTGTCTTGGGTAAGTCCTTTGGATACTTCGACGATCCTCCATTCAACCCTAATTCTTCGCTTTAGTCAATAAAAAGGAGACGCTAAAAATACATGATATACTTGAGTAAAGAGTCAATCCGTTCATCCAGTGATATACGAGTACATAAGCGAATTCCGCAGACTGATCGCAGATATTCTAATTTACTCTTGATCTAACAGGAAATGCAGAAAATTACCCTGTTCAAAGGACTGATCTGAAAAAATACTTTTACTATGAAATACAGTGGAACCCCGCCATCCGTCCGCCTCTCTATTCGTCCAACTTGTGAAAGAAAAATTTAACTCGTCATTCGTAGGCTTGCTCCGCAATTTGGACAGTCAACGTCACTTTGTTACTGGTCGCGCGACTCGCGATCGCCAGCTCAGTCTCGTGTTAGCCTCCGTAAGCTACGCGTAATATGCGAAAGTGTTGTGAAACTTAGTGCTATTTTACTGTTATTTCTCTTAATACTTCACCGTAATAGTGCATCGATGGGTCCAAAAAAGATTAGTGATGTAACCAAGCCTAAAAGGAAAGCAGTATGAACAACAATCGAATTGAAAAAAGAACTCGTTGCGAAGTTTGAAAGGGGAACTCGTGTCGCTGCCCTTGCAACTCAGTATGGCATGGCGAAATCAAACATATCGTCTATACTGAAAAATGAAGACAATAAAAGAGGCTAATGTGGCAAAAGGAGTGATTATTCTTGCTGTGAATAGGTCAGCTACAATTGAACAAGTGGAAAAACTTTTCTTGCATTGGATAAACGAAAAACAACTTGCTGGAGACAGTATTTCTGAAGCAATAATTTGTGAAAAAGCAAAGCGGTTGCATGATTGCCTTAAGAGAGACTGCCCTGGAAGCAGTGAGCTAAGTGATGAATTTAAAACAAGTAGAGGATGGTTTGATCGATTTAAGAAGCGAAGTGGTATTCACAGTGTTGTTAGGCATGGAGAGACTGCCAGTGCAAACAAAGATGCTGCTGAAAAATTTGTTGGGGAATTTAAAAACTTTATAGAGAGTGAGGGATTTACTCCTCACCAAGTTTTTAATTGTGACGAAACTGGCCTCTTCTGGAAGAAGAAGCCCAAGAGGACCTACATCACAAAAAGAGGAGAAATCACTGCCAGGACACAAGCCTATGAAAGACAGGCTTACACTCTTGTTGAGTGCTAATGCTAGTGGGGACCTCAAAATTAAACCTTTGCTTGTCTACCACTCAGAAAACCCAGGAGCATTGAAAAATATTCTAAAAAGTAAACTCAGTGTAATGTGGAGGGCTAATAGTAAGGCTTGGGTAACAAGGAGTTCTTCACCGAGTGGATGTATGAAGTATTTGCCCCGAGTGTGAAAAAATATCTAGAGCAGAAAAATTTACCACTTAAGGCCCTTCTTGTAATGGACAACGCTCCTGCTTACCCTCCAGGCTTGGAGGAAGATCTGGTAGGTGAATACAGCTTCATCCAAGTGAGGTTTTTGCCCCCTGATACCACTTCTTTAATGCAGCCCAGAGACTAGCAGGTCATTTCAAATTTCAAAAAGCTTTACAAAAAAATCCCTTTTTCAAAGGTGCTTTGAAGTGACTTCTGACACAGAACTAACCCTCAAGGAGTTTTGGAAGAACCATTTCAATATCCTTCATTGCTTGAGGATAATAGACAATGCCTGAGGGGAAGTTTCTTTAAGGAGACTGAACTCGGCCTGGAAGAATCTGTGGCAAGACTGTGTGGCAGCCAGAGACATTGAAGCCTTTGACACGGAGTCTGTAGTGGTGGATGATATTGTGACCCTGGGGAAGTCTATGGGTTTAGATGTAGACAGTGGTGATGTGGAGTTGGTCAAAGATCACAGAAATCAGCTGACAACTGAAGAACTCCAAGAACTGCACAGGAAGCAGCAGGAAGAAGTGGTTGAAGAACTTTCTTCAGAGGAGGAAGAAAGTAAGGGAAGCATTTCCACTGCAGAAATTAAAAAACTGTCACCACTGGGAGAAAACAAAGAGTGGTGGAAAAATGGCCTCCTAACACTGCTGTGGTCAATAGGAGCATTAACTTGTTCAACGACAATGTTTTTGATCATTTTAGAAAAATTCTGAGAAATCGTCAGACAGACGACGTTGGACAGGTTTTTAAAAAAAAAAACCCAAAAATTGTCTTACTGCAAAAAGACAGAAAAAAGAAAAAACACCTGAAAGAGAGAAAACACCGGAAGGGTTGGTAACTGAAATATTTATGGAAGGGAACTTTCCTTCCAAACAATAACATCAATATCCCTCTTCCTCCTCTCCACCTTCCACTTATGACATCAGCTTACCTCAGTACGTACAAGTAAAGCGCAGTTAAATTTTTATTTATTTCATTTACAGTACTATACAGTATACTTATTTCTTTTTAGATTTTATGTATTTTATGTTTAAAATATTATCGCAACAGTTTAAATAAGCAATCATCTGCAGGTCTGGAACGGATTAATCTTATTTAAATTATATCTTATGTGTATAAATGATTCGCCATTCGTACAAATCGCTATTCGGACTGTCTTCTGGAACGGATTGCGTACGAATAGCGAGGTTCCACTGTATATGAATGCAGGAGACTAATCCATATGCCTCAATTCACTAAATGTTCGTTGACAGGGACTAAAATACTGAAATTATTTCTTTTCTTCGTAATCGAGCATCACTTATTTAAAATAATAATATCCACAACTTGAGTCTTCTTAATATCAGGACAGAAAACATGCGAACTAAATCGTTTGAAAACTTTGACAGCAACAACACGATCACCGTCATATACATGAATCAGCAACATTATTTAAAAATACAGAAGAGCTTCTTTGTTTTTGTCTTATTCTAAGCCAAATTTTTTGAAGTTGCCTCCAGTCGCAACTTTAAACCCTTAAATATTCCATACATTTATTGCATTAGGAATAAAGACACACCACAGGCTACTTCCATTTAGCTAAAACTAGTTATAAATTAGTTCCAATGATCGATCACCGAATCCAAGAAGATATTTAACGACGGCAAAGTTCACACCCACCTGACAGGATGTCGTCCTGTAAGAGGGGAAAGTATTAGAAAATCTTACCTACTCATACCTGATGGGGACTTACCTCAATCATGTGAGCAACTCACTGCCACAACTTTGCCCAGACACGTCTTACTTCTCCTTCTTGCCACGTTGCTACCATAATGAACCAGATGTCAGTACACAGCAGAAGATACCGCTGATCTCCTCCGCAGTAAACACATTAGATGAAATGATGATCTAGGATGCTGAAGGGTCGTTTAAGATTTGATGGAATTACCTGCAATAAAAAGCCATAACTCAGATTCTATAATAGCTTTAGCTCTTTGAAAGCGATCGAAAACCCTTTCTTAACCTGTTAGACATGATGGTACCGAATCTAATTTAAGAACGAACGAGACAAGAGACAGTATCAAAAACAGTAGCTAAGACAGTGTGTGCGATAAGCCAGTATCTGATTCAACGAAAAAGAATGAAAATAAAATTCGTCAATACAGGAAGACCCCGCTTTTATCACCAAAATCACGACTCAGACTCATTTCAAACGGTAATAAAAGCGAGACACGACTCGAAGTTATTATATCATTTTAACTCCTTAAACATTTTATTTTCTATGAATTAGAATAAAAGAAAATGGTCTTGAGAGCCCAACTTATTGTACATTGCGGTGTTTGTTGCCAAAATCAGCTAATGAAAGCTCTGTGATGAAAGTTCAAAGTAGCGAATGAATTAAAAGTATTAAAATTCAACCATAGTGTAACTCTCAATCAGTATAGGTGAGTAATTAGTTTGATACTTTGATTTTTATAATTGTGTTACATTGAACAAGCAGTGATTTTATGCACTGGAAAATATCTTTGGGTGTAAATTGGGACATGTTGAATAGCACTTTAAGTTTAAATTATTTATAATGCGAATTTTAATCGTCTTATTTGCAGCCTTTCATTATAACGTCAAAAAGGAAAGAAACACATAAAGATCAAATTAATTATTCAAAGAAGAGAACAAAAATATCTCTCGATCAGATGATAGAAATAATAAAACGTGTTCAAAGTGGTGAATCTCAGAATGAAATTGCCAGAGAATTATGCCTCAACAGGCCTACAGTTGCAAACATTTTAAGAAGCAAAAGTAAATATAAAGAGTTGCTAAATACAAGTGCCTCTCCATCTCCCACTAACTTGAGTGCCACAAATGTATCATATCGACGTACTGATTTAATCGTCAAGATGGAGAAAAACTAGTAGAATGGTTGAAAATTCAAAATGAGAATTACACCCCAGTCAGCAGTTTTTTATTGCAAGTAAAAGCTATTGTTATATTTGATAGTTTGCAATCATCACACAGTGGTTCGTCAAAAGATGAAGAACAAAAGTTTGTTGCAAATCGTGGATGGTTACACAGGTTCAAGAAAAGAACTAATTTACACAATGTAAAATTGCAAAGCGAGGCTACTGACGCTGATAGAACTGCAGCAAACGAATTTCCAAATAAATTAGCTGATTTCATTACTGATGGTCAATACTGTCTTCAACAGATATTTAAAGCGGACGAGACAGGTTTATTCTGGAAAAGAAGTGCATTCAGAACATTCATAGAAAATAGTGAAAAATCTGCTACGGGACATACAACGGAAAAAGACAGATTGACGTTGTTGTTAGCAAGGAATGCAGCTGGTGACTGAAAATTGAAGCCATTGCTAGTTCATCACTCCCAAAATCCTCGAGCTTTAAAGGGCTTAGTGAAAGCATCTCTGCTTGTTATATGGAAGGCAAATACCAAAGCATGGGTTACTCGAATTTTGTTCAATGAATGGTTTTTCAATCATTTCATTCCTGAATGTGAAGGATACTGTAATGATTAAAAAATACCTTTTAAAATATTGCTTCTACTCGATAATGCTCCTGTCATTCTGCAAATTTAGATGATATGCACCCTACTGTGCTGGTAATTTATCTCACACCCAACACAACATCCATTCTTCAACCAATGGACCAAGGTGTAATAGCATCTTTCAAGGCGTATTATGGAAAATGAAGATGTTATGGAAAATGGAAAAGTTACCAACGAAAATCAAGATGAGAAAATACCGTTGAAAGATATATGGAAGAATCATCTCATCTGAATAATAATATTGATGTTTATTGTAGTTACCGTGAAATAAACATCAAAAATAATGGTCTCCGTTTTCTATATCTGCGTACCGTAATAACTTCAAGACGTGCCTCGCAATTATTTCAGCTTTTATAAAAGCGGGACCTGCATGTAAACAAATTTAAACGGAATTTTTACATTCAGGTTCCATCGCAACGTCGCTTGAAACTTCGCTCAACAGTTTGTTTACCTAAAAGTACTTAACTGGATTCCCACCCAAAATTTCACACTTCCGTCTGATAGGCTATTTACACCCAAAAAATGAGAGCGGGAAGAAATTTAGGTCCATGTATTCCTAAAATCCCACTATTTTACCAACAGCAGGAGCAATTTACTTTTCAATAAATTTCACAGTACACCTTCGAGAAGTGTCGAATTCCGCGAAGGGTAATAAGAACTGACTGCCGAAACTCTCCTACTTCAGAGAGGTTTGAAACTCGTGCAAGTTACCTATCCAACGAGACTCCAGCTCTCTAAATAAGCTTCCGAACAAATTCAAACGCTCAGTGAACTCTTCATAGGAACCACTTTTACAGCTACTTGAGCATTTCAATAAAATAAGTCGAGTTCTGTAAACAGCTATGTGAGATAACGCACAGTAGGCACTTCATTGGACTCATTTGCCGTGTTACTTGTGACCTTTCGTTTCATGTTTTACAATAATACGATCTCACTTTCCGTCCTCTATTACTGCACAACTGCTCGTTATGGTTAAGAAATTTCTGTTCTATCACAATGGTGCAACTAATACTCGTGAGCTACTCACTTTTACTGATCTAAGTTTGAAATTACTCGTTCTTACTAATGTCAGAGGCCACACTTGAATCAAAACGAGCAGCTAGCAAGTGACATCATTACTTTTCCAGTAATGAAGTAATGTTCCAGTACATACCTGCTGGAGCCATTTCTGGATCCGTGGTACCCGTCGTCTCGATGTCTCCTGCTGTCTCGGTCTCGAGACCTGTGTTCACGAGCTCGATCACGAGACGTTCGGTCTCGAGAACTGCGATCACGTGAACTTCGATCGCGTGAGTCACGAGAAGTACGGTCTCTATCTTGATGACGATCACCACGGCGTTCGTAATCACGGTCACGATGAGAACGGTCACGATCGTTTCTCCGGTCGTCACGTCTCGCAGAATCACGGCGCTCATCTCGTGGAGGTCGGGCATCTCTGTGTAGCAAAATACACATGAAGTTTACAGGTGTATTTCAAATACAGAAAAAATGCAGTTAAGATTGCTTCAAACTAAGATAAGGAATAAAACCTGAAAAGAGCTAACTGAAAACAAACGTATTAGGGCACGGCAATTGATAAATTAACGACGTCACAATCACATTGAGATGATCTTTCAATATTTTTCGTATTATATCTAAATATCCAGATGTAGCAGTTCACAAATGAAGGTTAAAGGTTCCACGAGTCAACACTCAGTAGGCATATTATGCAACAACAAAGAAGTCACAGTGAGAATAGAACGTTCCTGTACTGGTGTTGCTTCAATAAATATTTACCATCAAGATATGCAATGAACTACTGTTTAGACTTTTGAAGATAGAAAAATAGATTGAGCCAATTTTCACTATTTCCTTTCTTACATGTACATCGAATGTTCAACACTCATGGTATATTTTATAGGTTAAATAAACACATTGAGTTCTTACCTTATGAAACACAACTAATGCTCCATCGTTTTAAACCTAAACCAAGTCCAATACAGTTTGAGTAGAAATATAAAAATAAAAACGCTAATAAATCATTAAACCACGTAGAACAAATTTCTGTAAAGCACCATGCACAACGATATTACTGCCTTAGATTCAACACAGAGGTACAATTCGTATCAATATGTACACTTGGATACGTAACAACTAAGCTCCTGTCTAACTGCTTGTTAATTTGATCGTGATGTGGTATTTCTTAGTCACAGACGATTACACTGAGATAATCACTCGCATGATATTCATGCTCACAGAACTATTGTTATTCAGTAAAAGTTAACTTTATCCTTCGAGTTGAAGTAGCTCGTGGTGGTAGAACATCACATAAATAAAATAGATCGCTTCTCCTATTTTCACGGTGTTTAACACGGATCGAAGTACTCACCTGGGTCGCTCGTCCCTGGAACCTCCCATTCTGCGCTTGTCTTCCTCATCCAATAATCGCCTTCTTTCTTCTCTTTCTTTTTCTCGCTGCTTCTCGCGTTCCTCCCGTGCTTTTTCGCGAGACTACAAAAAATATTAAATCAATAGAACAGTAATTCAACCTGAAGCATCTATGAATGAAAAATCCTCCCAGTTCTTGGTAGAAATTTGTTACTAGCTCATATTATGACGCTACGGCTTTCATTATCATTGACATCCGCGAGATCAAACATTTCTCCTACAAATACGAGATTGTTGGCGGCAGCACAGCATTACCCACACTCAAAGTTGTAAAAGTATTCATATCTCTGCAACTCTTCATTCGATTACTAACTGTTATCCTATACAAGAACGATCACTTGAGTTTGTTAGCTAAGCTCAGACAAATAAATACGATTTCAAGAAATTTTTTTGCTCAATGATCCATTACCAGCAAACGTGTCTCCAAGTCATTCCTGACCTTTTCAGCTCGATGAAAATGTTAGTACTGTATGTGGACTTATTCCCGCAATCTTTGCTATCAGCGATCGGTACACTAAAGCCAACTTCACAATGGTGGTCTCTCTCTCACTATATTAAACATTCTGAAGAACTTGCTGTGACACACGAAAATTCTGCTTCACACAATAACAATCATCCTACTCCAAATATTGTCCAGATCACAAACTGTATCGAGCAAACTGTCAAAAATTTACGCGTCTATACTGAAATAACAATTTCATATCCTAAAAATTCTAGAAGCGATTCCATGGAAAATACACCAAAAATCAAATTATTACCTATGTGATTCATTTTGGACCAATCCAGAGGTCATGAAAATAACCGATATCAGCACTATCAATGGCAAACTATTAAAATTTCGTGAATTCAACATAAAACTGGCATTCAACATTTTCACTAATAAAGAGGTCTTAAACATTTATGATGCTGATACCTGGGTACTTAACTGATTCAGATTATTTGGTACCAGGTTTTTCTATGTTCATTTTCGAAGCTTTTCGAAACAGGATAAACGACACACCAAATATGACAAATACCGTAGTAGCAACTCACATCTTTAATTTCTTTTATCGCATCTCTGAGCTTAGCAAAGCCCATGTGCTGCTTGCCAGTCAGATGATCGTCAATCCGCTGTTGTGCATCGCCGACAATCAAGAAAGCTCCACAAATTTCACAAACCTCCATTTGCTTCTCTTGAGACGCGGCCATTTCTGCTGCCTGATGGAGACACTGCATGATCAGTGAGCATGTATACACAGAGACAAATAAGGCGAAAAAATAACTTCTTCACAGTGCAAGACGATTAAAAATGCAGAGACTAGATATCAGAAGATAAAAAATTCACCAAATATAAGCGAATTCACTTCCGTGTACAAATAATAAACAAATAGACGAGTAAATTGATACAGAAATTTATTTTCCTACAAACTATTGATACAGAAAAAATCCATAACTCAGCATTACCTTGCAGGTTAAACTAACCTCCTTTTTACAGAATGAAACTACACAAACAAGAGAACATCTAACTGAATAAAAGTAGAGCCTGTGAGAGAACATGTAAGCTCCGTAACTGAGCTCACCTGGTGCCATACAGTATTTTCATGAGCCTTCCTGAGTTGGTCTCGCTCTTCTCTCAGTTTGTCACAAAGTTTACTAAGTCCCTGAGCTTCTTCAACGTTGCCTTCATTTCCAAGCCTTTCAGCCTCATTGACGAGCCCCGTGATGCGCTCCGACAGAAGCTCGATCTGCTCGTCGACGGCCACATCCCCCGTCGTGACGTTGCTGAGGGCCTCCTTCACTGAGAGGGACAGTCGCTGACGTCCTTTTCTGATGCGTTTATCAACGTCAACGAGCATAGTGTCCGCATAACGGATAAAATCATCTTCAAAGGCCGCCCTGCGGTGAGTGTTAGAAGCTTCAAACTCGCGTTTGATGTCCTCATCGTGTATCTGAAATGCAATCATAATTGTAACACGTTTCCATGAACATTATTACTAAGACTGGAATTGAAACAATATGATCGGTTAAAAAGTAACAAATTCAAAACACAAGAACATGAACCTGAGTTCATTAGCAAGGAACATTGGTAATATGGTACAAAAATAAGACAAATATACGGGTTACACAAGGACGTGCATGCTTGACTGGAACACAAATCAAAATTTAAGTGAAACAGAACATGTAAGGCCTATTATCATGAGCATTTTCTTGTAATTTTATGGCCGCTACATTACATCCGGTTGAGCAGTATTAAATAGAATTTAGCCAAATTAGAAGGCTTACCCTGATGGCAGTTGCTCACTGACTATAATACTAGTATCTTCTGGGAGCAGCCCTGCAGAGATACTAGGTTACTTGGGCTATCTTGATGAGCTCTCAAGTGAGGCTAAAACAACCATAGTCACGGCTTGGGTCCCTCAACCTTCCTCAAGTTACAATGTCATTTGGTAATTACTTCAGGAACTTTAAATGGCCTGTAGTAAGCAGCAACTTATAGTCACCAAGGAGTATTTCTCTTTCCACACGACCTTGTGTTTTCCTTTTCATGATTTGAGTCCTACTCCAGATATTGTAGAAATGACAGTGGGGAGGGGCACAATTTTAACACTAGTGCTCTCTATCTCATTGAAGACATATTAACATGAATAACAAAATATAAATTACAATAAGAGCTGCTGAGCAAAAACAAAGAAGTCAACCAACAGCTAAAAATGTTAGTATTCAAGTGACAAAATGTGAAACTGAAAATGTTACTTCTAACACCTGAAACTGTTGACTGTCAACATCTTGAACACACATGAAATGTACTTTAACATACTGGTATCTGTGAATGTTTTTCAAATTCTTGATGTTTGATATGCTTACATGGTAATACTACTCAACAAGTGCATGAATGTCATACTCAATATTGTATCCACTACATAAGAATGACAAGGAAAGAAATAAAAAGCTTGCAACACAAATAACAATAGATCCTGTCACATTAGTAGTATCCTTAACTTGTTAGCTATAGTTTAAGTTGTACATAGCAGAAAAAATACCATATTTCAGATGCTGAAAGTTAATATACTCAGAAAAAGACTACATTTTAGTTTCAAAACTTCAAGTTGACAATTTAAACTATGATATACATGATCAGAATTAAAATGATAAAAAACATGAGTTTTGAATTTGTGTGAGAGGGGTCTCTTAAAAGGTTCAACAAATCCTCAAATGTCAACATATGTTTTTGAAAGATGTTAAAAATACATCACTATGAAAAAGAACACTAAATTTTGATCATCCTGTGCAAAGCTTTGTTCCTAATGTGATGCATTTGCAAACATCTTGAGCCCCTCAAATGAAATAAAACATTCTCACCTTCTCACATATTCCCAGGTCAGATTTAGTGTTGGTGAAGAGGTCATGAGGGCAGAACTTCACCAAGTAGTGCTTACAAACCTGCAAATAATAAGACAAATAAGAACTTCTTTCTACAAATTGAAATTGCTTTCACTGGGTATATAACAATAAAAATTATTAATTCATATATTATAAAAAATTTGTGCCATCCTCTTTGCTAAAGAAGTACATAGAAATCTACATGGTTTGTTTACATTAATAGGGTAATACATCAGAATAAAACAAAAACTTTGTGTTCTGCTTGCTCAATAAATTTAGGTTTTCACAATTACTTGCACCAGGGACAGAAAAATAATTACTTTAGACTACCTAATACGGTGATATTCATTTGTTATTTTCACTAGTGTGACCCTGCCAAACTGCTCCATTTGGTTCAAAACACATTCAAAATTCTACTGACATATATTAACATTATGAGGTAGCTCAACAAATCCAGAGCTCCTTTCATATAAGGTATATGGTACATACACAAATTTCAATTTTAATGCAAGAGACTATTGAAAATCATACTTGCTTTTCTCATTTTACAAGACTAGGCTACCTCAAACTGACCACAGGTGCCCATATACTGAGTGAAGGTATCAGAAGATGTCAGCTTGAACAAAAAAGAAGACAGAAAAAGGAAAAATGGTATGAAAATAAAAAATTATGAAGTGGCAAAACAGATCTTCAAAGGATGCCTACTTTCTGCAGTCTCTAGCAGCAGTAGCAAGCTGCACAAGCGATGGTACTAGTGAAGAGAAGAAGGTCCACTTGCAGGCACAAGTATCAGCTGCATGGCTAACAAGTGCCCTCACCAGACTTTATTGCGACATGGAGCCATCACGGTAATTGGTGAAACTGTTCATAGTTTGAAACAAGAAATCAAACCACTAGCCCCAAACTAATCCAGCACCAGACTACAACAAAAGCAGCATTGTAAATCCACCTCAGAGAAAATCCACAATAAGTTTGATCCACAGTTCCCACTCACTGTGTACTGCAATAGAAAGATTGACCCACATCTTACTGACACTAGGAGTTTTGATAGATTGCCTTTGCTACTGACAGGTAATAGTCAATCGGAGCTTCTCGTAGTAAAACTCTAAAACTGGACAACATGAAGGAATGTACATTCATTTGGATTAGTTTTTTGTCACAAACTTTTGCACACATTGGTTGTTGCCATCATCCATCCCAGATGTTCTCTGGTTCAAGCACTTAAAAACAAGATGGCAATAAATATATATAGAAGTGCATTACTATACATGCTTTTATCACAGTATATGCATGTTACATCAAAATCAAAAAATACAAAAGAATCTCCTCAAAAATAAAAAAAATTATATGAAAAATTGATATTTTTTCAAAAGATTTTGATTTTTGCTGCCTTGCTGGAAATTAACTTCCACCTAAATCTATTGCACTTTACATACAGTATGCACAACTCAAGGACCTGAATGACTAAACATGCTAGCATGTTTCTTGAACAATTAAGTTACACAAGCATAAGGCAAAACATCCTTGCAACTGCTCAATGATTCACCCAAATGATGGGAAGTTACAAAACAAGTTATATCCATGCATGTGTGTAAGGAAAACAAAACCCAATAATGTAGTTTTAGAGCACTATTTTGGTGCCCTATTGTATTTTAACAGAATTGGGACACCTGGACATGCTACTTTTACATTTATAAATGTAATATTTACCCTTTGAGACAAATTGAAAGGATTTTGGCATACCAATGACACAGTCATTAATAAAATTCATCATTCAAGCACATAAATGTCCTTTGACACACTAGTACCAATGATGTACAAAAGCACTTGCACACTATTAATACTCACAAGCTATCAATTCATTCTCCCATACTTTTAGCACACTTTAACACACCATCAATACACACAAGCATACATCAATGCAATTTAGCATGCTAGTGATATACTCAGGTACCTCCCATAATCAAGATATACAGGAATTTTGGTGTGCTATTAAATCTTGTGTTCCCTGACAAACATGACAAAACTGGTAACAATTGCACAACTTGAATCTCTTATATAAACACAATCTTCGGTCCTTACGTATTATCGGGAGGACCTTTGATTTTTACTTTTTCTTTTTTTTCACAGGGTTTGTTGGTTAGGTTAGGTTAGGTTAGGTTAGGTCAGGACCTTTGATTTTTACTTTTTCTTTTTTTTCACAGGGTTTGTTGGTTAGTATGAAGATCTTTGATTTACCGCGCACTGAGGAAGAGGCTGTTGTGTTCCTTCAGGAGAAAAGTATCTTGAGTCACTATTTGAAGCAATTGCGACGTTCTGGCCTCCGGAATTACAAATGTAATGTTATTTTATTGTTTTAACCGTTTCAATAAATAATTTACTTTAATTTTTGGGTCGTTTTTTTAAAGGTCCTCCCGATAATACGTAAGCACCCAATCTTCAATACTGAAACTTTTTTAATACATTCTACAAAAATTTCACTTTCTGGATATAGACTCTTACTTTGCAACAGCCAATCTGTAGATGGTAGTTTCATTAAAAAAGCCTGCATTTGGTTACTTTGACAGACTCAATCCTAACAAGTCAATAAAATTAACCTTTTAATGGTCACCACTCATTCAGCAATAATAATACTATTATTACTACTGTAATATCACAGTAATAACAATACTAATTGACCTAATAAACATTATAACATAATGTAATGTTATAATAAACATTATAACAGTGGCATTATAAATGCCACTGTGGTACCATCGCACATCTACATCAGATGCTGTAAGTTGCTGGTAGAATGCAACACATACAAATATCATATGATATAAATAATGCTTAACAGGTTAACACAGATTTCCACAAATATACCTACTTCATTATAAAATATATGAATTGATGCAAGTCCTATGTAAAGATCTCCTAAATGTAATTGTAATACCCTACACCTGGCAGTGTAGTACATAATGACATAAAGGTTATTGAATGTAATTACATGCAGCAAAAAATCAATAAACTATATTCATTGCAGAAAACTAGAAACTGTATAGTCATTATTTAATATAGCAGTTAAATTGAATAATTTTTGTTACAGGGGCTTCTACACTAGATTCTGACATCTAACAGAATGGGAAACATTCTAATGTTTGACAAAATTTTGGAATTTCAAAAGACAACCTATACAATATCTCTTAAGTATATTTAGTTAATTTGCATACATTTAACCAAAAAGAGGATATTCATCACAAGTTCAACACTCCAGGTTTAATCCTGGCTAATAAGTTCATGAGTTAACAGAGATCTGAAAGTTTCTTGTGAAAACCAAGCTGTGCACCAATGCCTCACAATGGTATTGCACCCTCCATAGCACAGCTTTAGGATGCTTCTCTAAAGCTTGGTCATGCATTACAGGAAATTTCAATTATACTTTAGAATTCATTTTCATCTTTTTAAATTAAAAGAAAAAGTTATGAATTTAAATTACTTAAATGCCAGTAAAAAAATCTAGTAAAATAAAATTAGTTGAAACTTGAAAACAACAGACTTCAAGGTTAAATCAATTTATGTTACACTTATGCTGAATAAAATTTAACTCATAATTTAGTAACATTTACAGTGTGCTGTCATAATTTCAGAAGTTGTAACAAAACAAATCTCTACAGAATTTGTATGAACATTTCACTCGTAATTATGGTATTTGTAGTGTTGTCTCTCAGCTCAGAAGGAATGGAGTTCCTAGCAGAGAACACGTGTTGTTATTAACCGTTACGTTCAAATTTATACACTTCATAATTTAGCTTCAGCCTAAATATAATTTTATTAAAAAGTTTCAATATACGATGTACATCACTTACCTCTGGAGATTCCCAGGTTAATTTATTATTGGAATCATTTGGATTCACATTTCTGTTTCTGCCCATCAATTCATCCAGAAGAGCAGCTGCAGCAGATACTGCCATGGTCAATCTATTTCTAGTTATTCGTAAGCTATGTGAAAAAATTAAATATTATTCAGTTAAGTTCACAAAAAAATTACATTGATTCTTACACTTCCACAAATTCTGCGTTCGAACGCTACACGCTATGAAGGTAGATCCTATCAATAGTCAAAAGTGCCAACCTCACACCATGAAAAGCATAACAAAATAAATAAACACTCTTCACACATTACTACTTTTTTGGTTGTAAAATATTTAAATATGTTGAAGTAATATTCCCAAAGTGAAAGGTTCAAGGCAATTGCCCATAATATTATTGAATATTTGAAAGAAGTGAAAAGGTTGGCAATTTTGGCTTTCCCGTAATTTTCGTTCACGTGTAAGTGTACAAATTTCGACCGTTTGAATGAATATTTTCAATTACTATTTCTAACTTTAATATAAGATCTCATGCTAGACAACATGTACTTCTTAAAGGGCAACCAAACATAATAATTTGGTTAAATGTTACAAAAAAACATTATCTAACTTTTCTGTTCCAATTAGGTTGGATACATGTAAACTAATGAGCCGGAGGAAGCGTTGCGCTCTTTTTATGAATCAGAGTGCTTACATAACATCCCTCTCTCTATTTACGATGATGCATGGTATTTATTTTCTATTGATACGACTTACTACGAACAATACAATAAACTCATAGAATACTAACAAATTCTATGATGCTGAATAAATATAATCAAATGAAAGATCATTACACTTTCAATGACTGTATATCCACATAGAAACTTACGCTGTGTGAAACGATACTTTCAAATGGTTTTTGAACATAACTTGACATATTAGCCACTGTGGTCGAGTGGTCTACGGCCCGTGTTCTGTATCGGGTCTCTACTTTATGTAGAAAGACTGCGGGTTCGAACCCAGCCATGGGCACGAGTTGTTTCTCGTACGCTGCGCCGTGCACTCAATGAAGACGCCCATCAACCTCCCGGGATCGTCGCATGGAGCTCACCATCACCCTTACTCTTAGAATGTTAACCTTAAAAATTTGAAAAAAATAATGTACTAATGTCTATGTACTGTGTACTCGATTGGAAATAAAGATCGTTTGTTTAGAGTTACAATTTGGGAAAGACATATTAGGAAAGAAATTTGTTTTACTCTCATAAGGAGGTATTCAGTAAAATACTCCAAGAGTAGAGCTTCATATCGTCATTCCACCAGCTACAAAGGAGATGAAAACCAAAATCACTATGGTGAGATCCGATTTAAGGATAGTTTGTAGCTCCTCCCTTAGAGAAAACTTATTCCATAGGATGGCATTATAAAAAATGACTATACATATTGTATCTTAAATTGAAAGAAACAGTGTAAATTAAGAGAATATTTGTAGTATAATTCTTTCTGCTAAAACACCATGAATATGGACGATATTTCAGAGTCCAGAGGTTCCCAACCTTTTTTAGATCTTGTGTCTCTTCAGTATTTCGGCAGATGAGCATGTAGCCCTGAATTTTAGGATATGTGAAAAAATGTATTCATTGGTATTTATACATATATATTTAGAAATAAATAACATATAAACATATTTTTCCTTCCTATTGATAACATTAAACGTACCCCTTTAGATAAGCAAATGTATCCCTGGGGTACATGTTTAGGGAACGCGTTATTTTTCCGAGGCACTACACATGTACCCCAGGTTAGAAACCCGTTTTAAACTAACATCAACGTAAATTTACAATTGATTTCATTTCAATTGCATCGCCTTCATCAAAATGACACTAATTATATCTCAAGTGCTATATCAGTCGTTTGAAAATATGAGCTTTATAATTGTGTGACTGGAAAAATAAGAACACATTTACAGTTCAGGCAGCATAGTAAAACGATATTTATTCTTGAGCAATTCGTTGTGCTGTTCATACACGTCTGGCTTCCCTATGCTGCTCCGGGGTGTTCTATGGCAATACACCTTGCTAGCCTTTGATTAGCTTCCTGATCTTCTTGGTTCCTTGAAAATCCTATGCTTTGGCGTAACGGCGAAACTCTGACTCATATGAGCCGAGAAAAGTTTGAGTCTGAGCCTAGAATGACTTCTAAATTTATCAATTTATTCACAAACACATACAATTACAAACAACAAATCAAAACAAGCCTTCAATTTATTGCAATCAGTTTCCAAAATCTAATTGGTGCATGCATGTACTTACTCTAATTGTGCTCAAACTATACTTTGATGACAATTTTTCTATAGCTGACGATATCCAGGTGACTTAAACATCCACTTAAAAAGTAAAACGTTTTGACAAACTACGGCTGAAATCTTCGTTATCATGAGTTCATTTTACGGGGCAAAAGTACTGACTACATCATTGATGGTAATACTCTATGCCGTTAGTGTACGAGAAATCATTTTGTTAGTAAGTCCTTCAGTAATACAAAAAAATTAAACTAGTACGTATTTGTGGATCTATTGACAGTCAACTTTATTACAGTACTAACACAAATATTATTAGCATTTGGGATCAATGAACAGTTAATGTAATACAATTATTAGCTTCAGCACATTGTAAGGGTTTAGAGATTCTTTAAAGGTTATTCTGCATATAATAAGTGTACCTGTTCTGAGATCTCCGTTATTCAGCCTAGTTAGAAGAATATTAGATTAACTTCTTCAGTCTAAGATGCGTTCAATTTGTAGCCAGTGTTGCATGTTAACAAACTAGTGAAGAAACTCATACTGATATTTGACGGTACTTACTTTGGAACTTTGCAATATTTTAAAAAGGATTAAGTAGCTTGAATGCAAATTTTCTACACCGTTAATTAAACAGTCAATAGCTCAGTGAAAAGTAGCAACTAGCTGATGCCACTGGCAAAAAAAAAAACTATTCCTATAAGCTAAGATGCAATGCTCTGTTGAAATACTCATAAAATATTTACACCCTCCTTTCATTAAACATATCAAGGATTTTTTCCAGCGTAATATACTCGTAGGTTCACTGCAAGTCATTAAGAGCTCTTCTCCAAAATCTGATTTAAATTACCATGACGATTCTTGAGAAAGAAGCCCCGCTGTTAGCTGTCCTAAAGCGAGCTTGAACTCGAACCGAATCAGTTTGAACTAATTGGCTTCATTTAATTAATTGAGAGTGCGTGCACCATGCTAAAGAGCGCGTTTTTCCTCTTGGTCATGTAGAACCCAGTCTAGCGATCTTATGTATGCGATATGCGAGCATTCGATTTCTCATGGTTGCGGTGCGAAAGAGCGCATTTATGCTGAACATCTTCTAATTGTCCAGGCATTTGTCGAGACGAGCACGTAAGCAGTTCCCTGTAATGCTGCTGTAGTTCATCTTACTGAAATTTTAATGTATTGCTAACAAGTAAGCCCAGCATCATCATAGGGCGTAAATGTTGTTTCATTGACGTTGAAGACCACAGTGATGGTCACAGGCTTTACTCTAAAAGTTATTTCTAGCCTTCAAATAATAATTTTTAGGAGACTTAAGAGGCTTTTTACTTCTAACGAGAGATCTTGAAGATCATGTTCATAAGTTTACTTGATGTGTATGGCTTGGTTATTCTGGAGTGAAGCGGCTCCGCTTTGATCTCCGTTGCTTACAGCGAGTTTTAACTGGGGTACGTATAAATTTACTGACAGTGAGTTCATCTCATGTGTGATTTACTGGAGAACTGGCGGGCCAGTGACATCTGATGGTTCTTAGAGTCCAACAACATACGAATACTAAGGATACGGGTGAATATTTCAATAATTTGACGATTTCTGTTATAATCCTTGACTAAAGCATATTGTTTTTAAGTAAGAAATTGAGTTTATTAAAGTGTCCCCCTGAACAAGCAAACTGGTACAGTTAGCAATGGAATACAAAGTCTTAGACTTGCCCACATAGACTGTATGAAAGCTAATAACAATAAGCTTGCCGTCAAAGTATGAAACTGTGTAAAATTAAACCGTTTTTTGGATTCCACTAGAAGTTGAGCCATGAGCCATAGTATTGCTAAAGTAATTAAAACAATTTAAATAAAAGTTGGTAAAATTAGCTTTCAGTTTCGTGTTGTTGAATTTGCTGAGACTTCACTTGGAGTGTTTGAAACTATTTTGATCTTCTAAAACGAAATATAGCTGTTGCATGTCCATAGAAGACACTATACGAGTTTATACATGAATCAAAACAAGTACATCAAGATTTTGAAAATTAATCTCACCTTTCAAACTAAAAACTTGACGTGAAAAAATTCTGAACGTTTTAGCACGACGCTGCTTCATATCATACACAAAGGGAACTGAAAATATGGTGTTGGGTAAAATGTGTTTAGTTGTTTCCATTGACTGTAAGTCCACCGAGTTCGAACCAAGTTATTGGCATTTCTGTGAAGAAATGATAGACGTTACACTCCTTATACCTACATAAAAAACTATGTTATAAATTTGGTGCACCTAAACCACAGAGAAATAAAGCTGCATTTTGGAGAATGATGGAATTCGTTCATTAGCTTATTTCAAGAAAGAACTCCACATTAATACCACTTCCATGCTTTCTTTATATCTCTTGTCGTAGCCTAAAGTAAATTGCATGTGTCACTTACATCTGAAGTTTATATGAATTAAATCGAAAAATCAACTTCTGACAGTTTGCATCCATTGTATACTTTTCAGTACGATTTTTATATGACATGAGCAAATAATTTGGATTTTCAGTACCCCTTATCAGCAGAAATGATGCTAATATTGGTGTTTTTTATAAGATTCGTATCTGCAGTGCTTTGGATTATTTTGAAGTAAACCTAACTTGTACACTTCGAGCAATTTGTTTCTACGAATTTAATTTTTCCTTCTTGCTGTTTTTATAACTGTAAATAGAATTTATCTAGGTTGAGCAGGGCAAATTTGTGTAATATTGAAGCTTTTGTCCAATTTGGCTGCGAGACTCGAAGACTTTCAAAGAAGTACAAGACTAATGTCTTTTATAAATCTGCTTCCTTTGAGCGAAGATATGTTTCAAGAAAACAAACTTAGGAAAAGAAAATTACCCTAATAACGCAAGGTTCTTCAAAGTAAACGATAGCTCTGCTTATTATATGGGTTTTCATTCACATACACAAAGTTTAACCGTAATGTTGAGAGTGTACAAGAAAAACTGTACTACATTTGCCTCACATAAACTTTGTGAGTCAAACAAGATAAAATAAGAAAGAAAAATCGTTGATGACAATCCAGGTTACACATGACATAGATATGCATGACAATTGCGTTTTTAAATCCCTTATAATTAAAGTCCTATGGTGTTGGAAATTCATTCGTTGATAATGAAATACATAAAACAATAAAATTAAACTACAGTATTAATATATACAAACAAGTATAATGCTGATGAGACAAATGCAATAGTATTATGCAAATAATGCAGGAGCCAAAATAGAACGAGTATAATATCCTCTACTCGTATTTTCAGAATAACCTCAACGAGCTCGGTCATTAGACGTTAATGTCACATTGACTTCACTTATGTCACTGCTAGAATATTTGGGAAGCAAACCCTCATAAGCTTGCTAAGTAGTTTTCTATTGAATATTTATTCATACAAAATCCTTCATCGCTAAGAACTTTAAATGATAGAAATGCATTGGTAGATTATACCCCAAACGGTGGTTTGTTCTCACAATTGAATTAAAACTTTAAAATAAGAGTGCAAAAAATTGAGGTTTAGCAGGAAAATCGTTGAATACAACATAATATCACAGTTTGAGTTTCCAACAGTGAGGCTGAAATCATGTAATTAAAAAATCGAGGAAGAATGAAACTTTTAGATTCTGATTTCTATAATACTTTGCTGATCGATCCCTCATAGTGATGTGTTTATAGTTTTAGAAATGGAAATTATTGTCATGTTTAACTGAGAACTTCTTTTTGTTCAGAAAAATCAAGAGTTACATATCATGTAAGGACGATAAATGGGAAAGGAAATTTAAATATTTTTTGAATTGCCTTGAGGGAAGTACCGGTAGAGGGAAACTGGAGTCGCTGCAAGTCGAAAGTTCTAAGTTTTCACACCTGCTTATTATTACAAACATTTACTAACATTGATACATGAACTTCATGATTATATCATAATTAAAACTAAATACAGGTGAAAATGTTGCTAGCAGAACAGATGCCTGACATGTTTAGTTTGCAAATAATGCAGAAATGTCATAAAATGACCAAAATACGAGGATACAGTAACACTCTCTACTTGCAGAAAACATCAGCGAGCTCGTTCTGCAGACATAATGTCACATAAGCTTCATTGGTTTCATTGATTGAATATTTTGTGTCAAAAGTTGTACACGTTTGCAAAATGTTTTTCCACACATGTACCATCATATCGATACAATACGAGTACATGCGTTGGCACTGCCAATTTTACCGTCAAATACTTTCATTTGCTTGCAGAATATTTTTGAAGTAAGTATGGACTTGAAAAATGGTATGGATCATTATTTCGAATGTATGTAGACTGTAAGTACAATATTGATGTTAGAAGACGTGCAATGGTAAAAAAAGAGAACACAACATTTTAAACTTTCATTACTCCTAAAATACCAGTATTATTCACAGAAATTTGAAGTAGCGCTGTAATTAATTCAAAATTTTCTCACGTTATTCAGGTTAATTGAAAACTAAGTTGGGTTTAATAATCGTTTGACTATGCTGATGAGAATACGATTTTATAGAATTGTCTTATACAATAAGTATTATATAATGCGCGTTCCGGGAATGAAAAAAATAATTGCGAAGTCCTAAATCAACTTCCAAATTTTATAGAAATGAAAATAATGATACGTAAGTAACAATGCGCCATTTTTATCGATATCGTATCTTGATTTACTGTAATCGATAGTAAAGCGATGGTGTATAAAGTGAAAAACTTTCTAGTTAGTTACAACTTGAGAACTTCTGATTTGTTTACTACCTAGAGACTTTAAGTGATATGTCCCGTTTGTTTTGAGAATATTTAGGGACTGATTGCTTTTCATATTGTATACGTGGCCAGTTTATTTCAAAACAATACACCACAGATTGATAGAGCCTTTTGTCATGTATTAGATGAGCAGAAGCTGATTATAAGATCACGTCTTTGATTTGACTTTTTATCCCTGACAGCAGGTGGAAGAAATTCAACAACTCTGGCAGTACCTTGAGAGCAATATGGAGATGAAAATACGAGTACACATCTGACCTTGTGTATGAGTAGTCTTTATTCTAGTGGGGCCCAGTCAATCTTTTTTATAAAAGGGATTACATGATCGTTTTCCCTGAAATTTCTAGTGGATACTACATTAGCAGCAGAATTCATGTATTTCTAGAACTCACTTTGAAAACTTTTAGATATATCTCCTCAGACCATGTCACAGGAATCGAAGTGCAATAGCACTAGAGATTGGATGCAGTCTAATTTTTCGTCAAGTGTGATTTTTACAAGTAGAAACTTAGTAACATCAACAGCTGTAAAAAACTTGCATCAACATAACTCATCTAGGTTTGACTGGTCTAAATTATTCTGGGTAGCAACAGTGAACAGGGTAAGCATAACTCATTTTTCATTGACTTTTTGGTAAATAGAATGGCCATACAACAAAAACGTGAAGAATAACTTTAATTATTTGCATCTAAAATAAATTTAACTTCCGACATAAAGAGAGTAAAAATTGAGAGTGTGTTAGAGTAAAATTTAAAACCCTTAAAAGAATTTTGATGCACTGCACTTTTTAAGTTATTATTTCCTTGTACTCGTTTCATTCATGTCTGTCCTACATTCAACTCTAAATGAGTCTCATTTGAAGCCCAGGACTAACCTGCTTGTGAAAATGCATAGGTGCTTGAAAATAAATTGCATTTACTAATGTATTTCCACAAATGAATGAACACATTTTGCTGCACAAAGAAAAATGTGGAGAAACAGGGAAAGAAACATCACCTCATCTTCTTGAATTGTGGCGGAGACGATGATGATGGAGATATCGGTGGCCGGGTCCGCTGCACTGCACCAGCTGCAGGCTCTCACATCGATCACAGGGATCCAGAGTGTCGCCAGGACGCTCCTCCTGACGGATGCTTGATATATGCACTAGCCCAAATAATACACAAACACGCAACACAAACCGCTAGGTACGATGCCACCAAAAGGTTTTGCTGGACAAAGCCCAACTTCAGTAAAATGTGCTATTTCTCATGCGCCTCGACACGCTCGGATACAATAGTCGAAAAATATTTGTATGGTGTTAAGCACGCCACGCTAAAAATTGCATTTTCATGTAAAATACAACAAGCTTTTATTAATATATCAAACTTTTTAGGAAAAGAATCACGCGAAAGCCAATTTTTTGATGAAAAGAAAGTTTTAACTTCGCATTCTAATCATCAATATTTAGAATCAAATCCAACATCTAAGATATATTTAGTACGCTTTTTAACACTCAATTCATTCTAAACAAAAGTTCCTGTATAGTCGTATGCTAGTGTTGCTAAGTTTTGCTAATGTTTATGAAATTATGAAGAGAGAATTTTATTTGATATTTCAAAGTTAGCACGATTTACTGATCTCATTTACTGATTTTAAGAAATTAAGAATTTAAATTATTGACAGGGACGTCAAAATCTACAATACACTTAAATGACGACTCAATCTTCAGTTGGACAAAATCTGTTAGTACAAGAGTATGTGAAAAAATTAAACGTAGAAAAACTCACATAGGAATCAAGACACTTGATTTAGATTTATCAGTAAGTGCTTGAATGACTGTTTTATGACACGCCTACTTTAGTAATGTTGCCTTGGTCAAATGAACGTGTGAGGCAGACAACGAAAATACCTTCGACTCAATGTAGACTTTTACTGCCTAGCTTATTCGTTTCCATCACCGCCTTCAGCACGGAAAAATGAGCGGCTGAAGATGGACACATTCGACTGAAAACAACCTAACTTGCTCTCTCAAAAATTATGCGCTAAATGATCATAATATTTTTAAAGTGTTATTTGGACACAAGGTTATTTAATTTCAAGTCATTCGATGTTTTTTCACAGTTCAAGACTATGCACTAAATATAAGCCGGCCCATACATTAGAAGTACGCCTTGCTTGTGCAGTATCTGAGCTTTGCATAGCCCAGGAAAGGACTGATGAGCTGATAACAAAGAATTTTCTATAAACTGGATCAATTTTACTGCAACGAGTTATAATTTTAGAGTAAGTTAGACTTAAGAAAATAAAGAATCACATATCTGTTCAAAATATCATTGATATTTTAGCGAGAGTGAAAAGTATTTTCGTACTCAAGGTGTAAATAGTAAATGAAACTACTCTGTAGATAAAAACAGGGCATTTTACAAATATGCTTCATGCCCTGCAATTTTTAATTCCGCAATTTTCTTAGTGTATATTTGTAGGTTAAATTTAGAAGTAGAATTGAGTTTCTCGTCGCTCGCTGTCGAAATAGTTCTACAGAAAATCTGTGAGTTCAGGTCTTAAATAGAATGATTCATTTCTCCATTATCTACGATTAACCTGTGTGTTTTCCCCCAAAAAGATGGGTGTCACACCGCAGGTGTATAGAGCACGCCCCCAAGGAGCCCCATATCCTCGAGGACACCCCGGCGAGGCCCAATCTGTAAGCAGGACATTATCCTGGTGGGGCCCTTTGTTGGAAACATTAGCATCAATGGTCCCAAAAAACAAGGAATGTCCCTGCAATAAGCTTCAAGACGATAAATAAGGAAGCAATTGGCAGTACGACAGTTTCTTATTATGAGATCACGTGTACGAACGATTAGAGAGCGTTCTCTGGCAGCTGGAGACGGTCATTTGTTTGTTGTTAATTCAATGAAGTACCTTCGACTTGGGCTGCATAAATAAGACAACAAGAAATATGGAGGCATCTCCAATGACCGTCATCCGGATATGTTCAAACAACCTTATAGTGGAAAAGTTTATTTGATTTTTGAAAACATGGATAATCAAGAAATGAATACCTATTACGCGAGTTGAAGTTCCCGACATGAATTCTAAAGTTCACTCCAATCTATGATTCCCACCACAGAAATTAGTTCAAGCATCATCGGTGTTAGTGTCCATCCCTAGAAATTATTGACCTAGTGCACATCACTACGAAGTTAAGGGCATTATCCTTAACGTAATCATACGTACGTGGAATCAGATATTCCCCGCTGATACTAAAGTAGGGAACGTATGTTCCGTAGACTGAACAAACTTTTTTCCCAACGTGAATTCATATGTATAACCGAGAATATACTTAAAAATTCCGTACTCATCTAATTGAATATAAATTAAAGAAGCGATGAGACGAATCAATTAGAGGCTTAAAACAAAACAAAATATAACACGAGTATTCACATAGCTACTGCCTAAGAGTCATACCACTACGCGAATGTCATCTACGTATACACATGAATTGAACGGATTGGGTTCATAGAGTTGCAATCTGAGCTGTTGAGCTGTACAGCAAAATCACGAAAAACCCAATGTACGATACAACTTATACGATTCATAAACTAACGGATTGGAATTTAAAATGAAATTTAATTTTTTTCTATATAAGAACCAAACATGAAAACAACATTTCTATCCCCGAATGAAACAATGCTACTTAATTACGGCATAAAACCGTTGCATGTGTGTAGTCTACATGCAAGCACCAGACTTGCAGAACGTACACAACGATTTGGAGTAAGTTGACTTTAGTGAAACCTACTAGTAAAACGAATACATCATCTTCCTTCTATAATTTTCAATAGTTAATGATAGGCGTACCAGATCTTGATAAAAAGCATCTCTGTAAGTGCTGATTCATGCCAATACTCGTGTTGGTATGAATTAACGAGTAACTTTTAGATACTAGATGCTGTCCTTGCCATATTAATTGGGTATCTGGTTAGAAAGATCAATGATATATAGCAGAGTCTTGGAAAATCATCGAATTTATGAAATATATGAGTAACTTTTCAGCAGAAATGAATTGTGGTTCGGTCAGCCCCTTATACAAGTAAACACGACAATTTTTTATGCAATGCGTGTGAACAATTTTGTAGAAAATTACTACAGAATGAAAATATTTAACTATTTATGCCCGTTGAATATCGACTAAAAATTTACTATAAGTTGAGTAAATATGTAAAGCCAAATATGGTACACAATGAATATTCAGATGTAAGTCTCTCAATGAAAATGTAAACACAATTTACCATAGAATGCTGAACAATTAAGAACTGAATATGCGAAATTCCTTCATTGTTATTTGACACGATGTTGAAGTATGGTTCATGCGTTGTACAGATAGATACTGTTTAAAACTTGCGGAAGCCTTTCATCATGTGAGACGTCCTTCTTCAAAATGCAGACCCTTGTAGTTGTGCTACAACTTTTATTAACATCCGTGTCTCCCAAACACCTGGATGAGTTGCGAGTTGTACCCATCTGCTGTCGTAAGGAACTCGTGGGGCGTGGAATTAATTACACTAGCGACAGTTCTCTTAAATATCCTTTGTTGTCATATTTGTTTCATTATTTCTTTCAACGTCATGTGAAAACGTTGATTATGGTGATGAAAGCTGTACATTGGAAATAGAAAACAGTCTCGAACGGAAGTATATCACGAGACAAGAGAAAAGACAGAAACTCTCGCTCATGCTGATGGTTGATGGAATGACACGTTCTCTCTGCAACAGAAGAGCTTTGGGAATAAATATAAAATTAAGCTGATTGATAGCATATTTCCAGCTTGCATAGTGCATCTTTGGCTGCATTAATGGAAAACTGTCAATTAAATTGCGATGTCCAACAGCTGCTTCCTACTGCACTGGAAGCACTACAGCTTCTTAAATGGATTGCAGAGGATGCAACGAGACAAAATTAAGTTAGGTATAGAGTCAATAAAGGAATCAATTCGTATTTAACAACAAATCGACAGTTTTTCAGATACGAAAAATATAAAATGGACAGGTAATTTTAGGCTACAGGGGATTAAAAGTCATAGTGAATGTTTGTATTATTTATGCATAGCGCGGGTAGCCCCAAATTATCCCACTATAAATAATACACAGTTTGTTACTTGCTTTGTCCATCTCTCTGTTACGCTCTTAAAGATTTAGATAGAAGGAAATTCGGTAGGGTGTACATGTATTGTAAGCATTGTATTGTGGATACCAAAGGCACATCCTTCAACGTGGAAACTCCTCCGCAAAGCCCGCGTCCACGGGTAAATCGAACGAAAAAATTCAGTAAAAAAACACGTGAATTTTCACAGGTGGGTTTACTAGTACAATAATGCGCAACTTGTTGCTTGTTTGGTCTGTCTCTCTGTCACGCTAAAGATTTAGATAGGAGAAAATTCGGTAGGGTATCTATGTATTGTAAGCATTGTATTGTGAATATTAAAGGTTTCGTTTGATTTGCCAGTGGCAAATCAAACGAAAATTCAGTAGAAACATGTGAATTTTTTCACTTGTGGGTCTACTAGTTCGTTTCTTATTATCCACGTTTTACTTTCATGGCGAAGGTAAAATGAAAAATTTCAACTTTGTAGGTATGGCTTCATGACGGTGATGATATTACAGGAATATTGTGTAAATCTTTCACTGAAACATGCGTGTTGTACGTACTGAAAAGTATAGTTTACATTTTATTATAAAAAACTTTACGTATTATTTATAAGTAAATATGTTTGCTTATCACAGCCTAAGTATTGACTTCCCAAATGGAAAGGGCATCCATGTATTTTAAACATTTAATTATGAATACCAACGTCATCGAATTACTACAAAATACATGATTTTTTTTCGTTATTAACCTTTTTCTCCTACAGAGTCATGTTACCGGTAGATAAAATATAGAACGGAAGTTCTGTATGTGTTCATGAAAAATATTCAATATTCAGGTACGTTGAAGAACAATGAATTGTTAAATCAAAGCTTATCAAAATTGAGTTTACTAGAGAATGTTTCTCTAACTAAGAACAATACTCATTAAATTTCAGACATCATACTTTGTTTCCCAGTCTTTATTTGTTTGTAACAGTTATAGTTATTGTTGTGTACGAATTTTCAAATATATCTCTGATACCATTAGAGTATTATACTCTCAAATTCTAGTTTTTGATACAACCTGTTATTTTTCTGAAGCAGCGAGTGTATTTTACATATGTACGTAGCATGTAAAAGAGTTTAATGCAAGCAAATACAGGGCGCAGCAACGCAACGTTCTTTTTTCAAAGCACTTTGCTTTGAAGAAAAGAAAGTTACGTTGCTGCAGAACTCTTTAACGGCCAGCAACTCCGAAAAAATATCCAGCTGTAGTTGTCAAGTTATCGAGATCTAGTAGTACTGCATCATGACAATACCACATATTTTTCTGTTAATTATGGGTGTCGCTGAGATGTACTCATTATTTTGCACCAATCATTGTCTCACATATATAATTATGGTAGAATGTGTATTCCGAGAATTTTTCGTTGGCAAAACTCAAGTCCGCAGTACGAAGCATCACAAAGTGAATCTCTTCAACAAACACGAATGTAATAGGTTATAGAAATTTTAGTGAGATTTTTTATTAATATTACCGGATGGGAAAATTACCCAGCTGCTCGAGCATGCATTACAATGACTTATTTTGGATGATTTATTCAAATTTCAATCCCTTCACAGTCGTAATATTTTTGAATATCAATACACACTCATGCACACTGATTGCTATGCAGTGTAAAGACATACAAATGTGGCTTTTACTCGTATATGCAAAAAAGGAAGCAGCAGTCACTAACACGAATGTAGCTAAATAAATTTTGAAGTAACCTTATTTCAGGGTGGGATAAAAACGCGCAGTTTTCAGGTATGCAATTTTTGCCAGACAAGGAAAACATTTTAATTAGACAATTAAAATTGCTATCACAATTTGAAATTTCTGTGAGTTAATTTGCGCAAGATTATTTTAACTTAGCCATGAAATTCATATGCATACTTTAATGAAAATGTTACTTTTAGTATTGGATCCCAAAAGTTCATGATCCTATAAGCACAAATAAGTTAGTTTAAAGCTTCTTGACTAATAATAGGTTTGATTTCATACACAGAATTTGAAATTTACTTCTCCCTGTAGGCCAACTGCCAGACTGTAATAATTTTTTATAATTAATAAGAAAAAAACACTCATTTCAGCTACGTGTTTTCTGAAATGTGTGCAATGATTGTGTAAAAATACACAAGAACAAATTGAGGCATCTCATTTAGCCATTTTCGAGGAATGACTACTTCATGAATGTAGAAATATTTGTCTTCCAAGTACATGTATCAGATACTTTAAAATGAGCAACGATACGCTGCCTCCATGTATCATATAACAAACAAAGTTACAGTTGGAACTGATCCAAAACAAATATGTCCACGAATTCGAAAGATGCATACGGAGTTTCCAAGTGGGGTAGGACCACATGGTTGGCTTTACATAATTTTAGCATATATAAACCCATCAAAACAGAACTACATACTTCCAGCACAAGTGGCTTTTGAAGATTTCCTGAATCTTGATAAGAGGGAGACCACACACGGGAGTAGATCAGGGGTTGTTGGTTGCGGTGCAATCGAAAGCTTCCGTTACGACGTCAGGATATCAATTTGTACGAGGCTCCCTGAAACGATCTTCTTCCGCCGACCGACCGACCACGCCGTCCGTGTGTCATAATTCTCCTCAAATGTACGTGTTCTCCAGCGCCGGGACTTATCCGGCTCTGAGGAGCGCATGCAACAACTGCCCATCGCAATGCTATGCTTGTAGAAGTACATCTCGGAACTAGCCGTGCATTAGAATCACGCGTTGTTAATTGTATACCAGAATTGAACGTAAGTATTGTATTCAGGACCCAATACGACAACTAAACGCAAAGATTGAGCTTATAGATTAATTACCGAAGAAATGAGAAACAAGAAAAGAATTTCTTAGTCATAGTCCATGCATAAAAATAGCCTAATAGACAGACGACATGCCGTACCTCATAATGTTGCCACGACATTAATACATTGGATAAAATTGCAAATATCGTGCTGGTTATTAAAGTATTTTCAAGTCGAAAAATAATAGTACAATTTTGCGAAGGATAAGTAGGTGACGATGGACACAAAAAATATATGAAATATTGGTCTTACAATGATCTTTAAAAACACAATTATATGAAATTTTAAAATTATCTGAGATAAGGAAATAATACACCACGATACCTGTACAACGAAGGAAGTGCAGGAAATAAGGGTGTCAACTTCTCTATGGTAGCTTGTTGGATGAAATAATGTCCTTTTTATCAAGCGTAATGAAACTGTTAAGCAGCGCCTTATCATGTGAAAACGATAAGAATTGTACTGGGTTATGGTGGTCGAAGTGCAGCACTTTGGAAACCGGGTCAAATAACATTCGAATTTAAACACGTGATTCATCTTAGCATTAGGTTTAACGAGATAGCAACGATACAGGGTAGGGTATAATAGTAGGATTTGAATTGAATACAGTTTTGCAAAACGTGCAACCCTAATTGGGTAAACAAGAACTAGTATAACAAACGTGTATGAAATAAGTAGATGCTAAGTAATAAGACAGGCACTGAGCTACTACAACTCAGAATAAACAGCGTATAACAACATTTTATGCTTGTACTTAGCATAAATATCCATCAGTTAGACATAATTTTGTTAACAGGGAATTTTCGCGTGAGATCAAACGCCCATTACAATTAGAAATCTTAACCGATTTTAACACATCAGCATTAACATGGAAGTACTAGCTTCACTTACTCATTGGGACAATTATGAGAGTATGCATCTCAAAAAAACTCGAATGTTTTAAGCAACATTTAGAGCGAAAAGATCTGTGAAAAGTAACCAACTCATTTTTATGCTACCACATCACCATATTTATAAATCTATTTCATAGTTCTATAAAATACACACTAAATTTCAATCTGAACTTTGAGGATCTAAATCGTTTATCTAAATGAACACTTAAAAAACGTCGAGTTTTTCCGCATATCATTAGAAGTATCGCTGTAAGGAGATGAGTTTCACTGCCCAAATATGAAGACTACTGGACGAGATGTAAAAAACTGCATGAATTCTGATAGAGGCAGGGCTCTTGGTTCACATATTATATTGAGGGTCCAGTAATTTACGCTACGAGTCAGGTGGATAAACATATGTTCCCAAAACCATGATTACCGGAAAGGTGTGGGCTCCGAAACTTGCGTGAGAGCTAGAACACTTTAATTCTGAAATAAAGAGGCACGAATAACATTGGAATTTACAAGCCAATTTATATTTCAGCTGCGTTCAATTGAATTAAAGATGTTTATCGAGTGTTTCCACGGCTCATTTTTGCCACCAAAATGATTGCGGTCACGCTTTTGACTTCAACTTCTAGCAGGCAACTTATATGGAGCTGCGGAAAAAGGAAATGCATCAGTTATGACAACCTCAAATTGATTTCAGCAGCTCCATGGCTGATTGTATGAAGGTTGCCGCATCTCTCCACAGAAGCTTGTCTCATTCTACAGCTTGAGGATTTACTCTGTAATTCCATTAAATTATAATTCTAGAATCAGAACGCCATTCAAAATAATCCAGTTTCTACCGCGCTAAAACCATCATATACAAGTTCATGTAGAAATAATGCTACTCAGGAAATTTATTGTATAATTCATCTAAAACTATTGTTTACACATGTATCCTGCGCTTTGAAAATAATTTCATAATTTAGCAAAAGAATCGTGTTTAGTACGTACAATAACTTTTCCAAATTCTGTTTATAATACGGAAAATCAAAAGTTATAGACATTAGATCAATGATGTAAGTGCTAAACATTGCACAAGTAATACGTACGTACACATGTAGGGTACTTCATTGATACGGAAATTGGATGTCGCATTAAAAATCAATTAACAAACCCACACTCTTTAAAACCTGTTTTTGCATGTTTGATATACAGAGAAGAGTTATCAGCAATTAGGTGAACTGGACTAACAATTACGAAACATTTCTCACTGGCCCACGGACCTTATTTTAGCTCTTCAAAATAATATACTTCATAATATAAAGACAGTGAGTCGTCCAACACACGGGCTGGTTGTGTTCCAAGGAAATTAACCCAGCCCTAGCCGCAAGAATACCTGACCAACTCCAGGAAACTAAGAATTCACGGCCCGCTAAGTTTTGCTATCGAAATGGGAGGAGCTCCGCAGCGATCGCCTCCGAGATACGCGCTTTTTGGAATAATAAATTGACCCCCGAAGGGCCCTCCCAAGATACCTGCTAAGTGTTGGGATGTTCGTGCTGCACGGCCCTTACCTAAACCAATTGACGTTCAAGCCTGGAAAATTGAATAAACTCCAAGATAAGAAGGAGGTAAGTCGTTAAATCCTTTAACTCAGTCGCTACAAGAATGGTTCTGGCGAACACCTTGTTGCAGACACGGCAGCGGTCGGTCGGCAAGGCTCTTTGGGCGTCAGTGAAGCGCGACAATGGCTTCGCACTTGAAAAATACCGGCAAATTTCTCAGGAACATTAAGTGATTGATTCTATTGAACGTCTCAGGAGTCACGCGACTAAAACCTAGAGTAATGAACGTAAAAGTCGAGATATTTCCATAACTCATGACGACATGTAAAAGTTTTCAGATTGTCTTGCGGTATGTCTCGACCCGTTGAAAATTTAGTATAGGAGCAAAGCAAAATGAAGTCTATCATGCATATATTTTTTTCATCGGAACTCATGAGTGTAAGTTTTGGCATGAAAACAAATTAATTTTTTTATTATTCGTTATAAGTTAGTAGTATGGTATGAGGTACATTTTTTCCTGGAGTCCAGAAAATAGCTTGTTCTCTTGACTATCCTTTTCTTTACAAAAGGAGTGAACGACAAATGGCCGAAAAATGGTCACTGTGCATACAGTAGATGGCCAAATGTTTAGAATCTTTTTTATATAAGAATATTATTGCCTGGATTTATTCTTTTCATTTAATGTTTAAAACTGCATTAGTGTTAGCGTAATTAATATCAACCAAAATTTATGATTGGAAATATTGTAGATCTCGCCCGTTGGAGGTTTATATAAAACTGTTATAATGAAGTTTATCGAATTAACTGGGTTTCTAAACATTTACCACTTTTATTGATCTCTACATTGACTACCAAACTGAGCAAAAGAAAGCATAATTGTGACGTAAAATAGCACCATTTTCAAAGAGACGACTATTAAAAGCTGCGTTGTTGTTCTAAGTTAGAGCAAGTGCTTTCTAAGAACCGTGCATGGTAGCGGTGAATATGTTCTAAAATCAAATTATTTTGACGATTATACCTTCCCTCAACTTGTTCTGCATTTGTGCGAACAGTTATAACATGCAAAACAATGAAATTGCTTACATCATGCTGGAAACGTACAGCAAAGTTGTGGTATTACTTTTTGCCAATTCCAGAAAATAAATGTGTGTAGCTCACAGTGCTCTCAAAATGGATGCTTGCGACATTCATAATAAGCACAACTGTCGGCTAAAAGTATGATAGTATTGTACATGGACCAACATTGACCAGAGGTAAAACGGAAAGTTATTCCTTTCAATAGAATATCATGTCAGTTGAATCTACCAGGTCATCCCATAAGTTCTGTTCGAATTTTCATTCATGAGGCACCCACTTTCCAAGTTTAGGAACTTTTCTAAGTTTTTGAAGATAAAGATGAACAGTTGTATGGTTTGAACTGAGAACCACTGCCAATTCTTCAGCTGATAAAGCAGGATTTTCTTCAAGGGATGCTTCAAGAAGATTTTTATCAAACTCAACTGGACATCATCTTCAGGGGTGAAATCTCCAACTCTGAATTTCGCAAACCATCTTCTGCAAGTTCTTTCATTCACACATTCCTCTCCATAAACTGATTGAATGTTTCTAGCCCCTTTGACTGCTAAGTTTCCTTTCTTGAACTCAGAAAGCATTATGTGCCTCAAATGATTCTTGGGTACTTCCATGTTAGCAGGGCTTTAATCAAACAAAATTTAATTTTATTGTTATCTGAAATAAAATTTGATCAGTTTAAATGCATCTAAACATAAAAACAATGTTCAGCTCCATTAGACATTATAAAATACTCTTTAAATTTCGTTCAATTTAAAAAAAGATAAAATTCAAACAGAACTTATGGGATAATTTGATATAACTTGAAAATTTGACTTCGCATCGGTTTAAAATGTCTGCTTCTTCACGTAGGTCAGCCTCAAGCCAGAAACTAAGTCAATACACGATTGTCGGGAAGTCTACAATTCTCATGTATCTGTGCCCACGTTGCGAATGTGGTGGAACAGTTCTCTCGTACACGATACATAATGCGATAAAGCAGTCGAATGGTACACAATGTATGATGTGGTGAAACAGTCAGCTGTGCACAATACACAATGTGGTGGAAGAGTCAGCTGTTGACAATACACAATGTGGTGGAAGAGTCGGCAACCACCGCAACTGCGGTAGGTTGCTGCATGCAGAGTCGCCTACAAAGATGGCGGTGTAGCTGAGCAGGTAAGGTGGTGGCGCCACCTACCAGCCAGCCAATGCAGTTGTTATTGCAGCATCTGCATGCCTTACTATGAATGAATATTAGTTGACCGAGTTTTATTGAACCTACGTCTACCGAAACAAAATTAGTCCCGTGATCTACAACAGCAGTTATTTACACTTCCAATATAGCAATTAAAAATTCACATTACACACTGTTGCAAATGAAAATTTTACATTTGCATGCACACAATCGCTCCATTCTATAGATCCATCTTACATCATAACTTATTTAATTTCACCACTCAATGAATAACTTGAATCATCTACAATAACCTTCACTTGCGCATAAACAATTAATTATGAGTTTATATTTTTGAATGGTGTCTACAGCTGCAAGTTGGGCGGTTTTTCCCCACACGAATCAACCGCTGTGCGGCCGCACTCATCCGAGCGGAGCGGCATCCACGTGCATTTATAAATTTCATCCGTATCAGTGATGCGGTTCCATGCTACTAATTTCATTGAAGTCTGTCTAGTAATTTCAGTTATAACTCAATTGATTTAATATGATCGCTACCAAGCTAATGCAGTGTATTGACTGTTGTAATTTACTACATTTTCCTCGAGTTCTTAAATAAAGGCAGTTGGACAATTTCCATGACCTATAATTTTACTCAACCTAGCTATAATACGAGTATCTCATACATATGTATGTTTCAGGGTTAATACTTTACTCGAGTCTAAAGCTCAAAATACTAAACTGATCAGAGTAATCTGTTAGATTAGCTCGCCATCCCTTGTATTTTCGTAAATGAGAATATATCATTTCCTGGAAAAGGAGAAAAAATATAGAACTTAGTTTTGCACAGCCAATGAATCATGTGAAACATGTTACCATGTTTCTGAGCTTTACTATTCTGAATTCTAAAAATTTAGATAATTTTTTTTGCCGATAAAAACATCTCGGACAATATTGAAAACATCTTGGGCAGTGTGTTAGAAAGTTCTTAATCTTAAAAATTGTGCACTGCAAAATCGGTAGCAATGAGCTAAACTCGGTAATAATCGCAGACGACAGCATAATAAGGTAGACGTAATAGATGATTAAACGACTGAATTTTCGAAGATAGAACGACCTGAACCCCTCAGCCTTTTTGTTGACTAGATTCGTTTATTTTCTTGTTTGATATTCGAGTCATTATCGTGGAAATATGAATCGCAATCATCTTGCTATTAAAATTTACATTGTCATTAAATATCAAAAGTGGTTCATAATTTTTATAACCATTGTTCTCTTAATATCCCTAGTACGAAATGAATAGGGATTATTGCAGCTTTATTTCACGTTGAATGTTGTCTAGGAAGTAAGACACTGCGCTTCCGAATGAAAAATGAAATTAATATTGTTTTCGAGTTTTCAAACTACTATTGCACGTAAATCACTCGCGGATTATTTCAATGGAAGTTCTTCAAAGCTACACAAGCCCGGGTATGTACACCGATGTCAGGAGTATAATATCGTGCATACTGTCGATTTAGTACGCGATTATATAAAGGTTGATTGTGATGGAGCAAGCAGAATATTCCCGTCGGTTATGGTAATATATTGTTTAATTTGAACATGACTCTGAGACACAAGACGAGGTCCTTGCATGATATACGGAAATTAAAATATTGGTTAAAAAAATATTACTTTCAATGGAGTACTTTGTTAAAAAATATGTTAATCAGTGTGATAGCGATCAGAAGAACGTTCATTGCTGACTGTGTGGTAATCGCATGAGAGTTCGAGGGTTCGTTAGTTAAAAAGACGTGCCACATGTAATCAACGGCCAGATATAGGGAGCGAGAGAACGGAGAAATCTCTCCTTGTGTGAGTAACATGCTCTTCTCATGCAACGTCTGTGCTCCTGTTGCAGAGAGAAAATGGCAGGGTTTATTTTGATTTCATATCATATAATTTTCATTCTAGAAAAAACGAAAAGACTAAAACAAAAAAATTGATTTCACTCAGGAGTTGCGAGTAAAAACAACAAGTCCGCTTAATGCTGACTGAATTCCTTGACGATAACGAAATTGGCAGTGTCTGATTGTCAATTGCTTTGCACCGCTTGTTCATGTAAGAAATGTATAAATAGGACGGAAATCTCCTTGTGTGGCAACAACACTTTGAGAAAATTCTTCTCTAAGGCAAATCATAAACTTAGCCCGTCTATCAATCCCATTACGACAGTCGCTTGGATTGCAGCCAGGCGCTCTGCACTGCCAATCACCGATTGTTAATAGTGCAGCCGGGGATAATGCTTGTGCACCAGCTGATGACCCAGGACGACTGCATAGTTGACATAACAAGCCTCCATAATGTCATAAACAACATGGCTAAGCGGACTCCCCAAGTTGTCTATCATGGCTGTGAGTCCGCCCTGCTCGACGACGCTTCACGCTAGTTGGCAGGAGCATTTAGCCTTGCATCTGGCCCATGGAAGTGTGTAATGACAGATCCTCTATAAAATACACACTCGTGTCGCCCATCTGGTCGGGACAATTGAAATAGATCGCTCTGTGCAGGCAGATATCACAGGAAAAATTACAGTCGTGAGCCATGAGCAAGTCGAGATGACAGGAAAGCGTCTATTTGGGTCTCAGAAAACAACGGCACCGATCTGCAAAAACTTTAATAAAAATAACCACTTGCACGGTAGCAAAAGTAAAAAAATTGTAATATTGTAGTAGATTCGACCGTGACTGTTAGATAATTTGAAACTGAAGGATGATCTGCAGCCTGTGGCTGCCTTTCTTGCAGCTGCCGCTAGAGCTGTAGCATGCGATATATTGTCTTATTTTAAATACATTTTAAGCAGTGTATTTATGCTAAAATAATACTATTATTGATGTACTGCTGTTTTTAATCCCTTAATACTTGTTTATGGCATTGAAGAAACAATATGATGATGAGCTATTAAAACTAAGCTGTTATTTCAAGGGATACATAATTATTGTCGTGGTAGATTATTTGAATGAGAACCTATGTTATAAATGAATCTTTGGGTGATTTCATCTTGAACAAGGTGTAGAAATAGAGCAATGAACTTAATAACGAACGGGCTCAATTCTACAATTACCAGTCATCAACAAAAAGCATCACCATAATGATAAAATTATTTAATCAATAAAAATCCCCTGATTAACAATAGTGCAGCATATAAAATACATATTATATTCGCCATACGTAATATAAAATTTTCTATCAGTTTTTGGAGAGATATTTTAGTCAACGAGAAATTTCAATGAATAAAAAATGGGAAACTTGGAGGCAAATGTGTGTCGACTAGTTAAGTAGTTATAAATCAAAATTATCAGTAATAGAAGGGAGCTAAAGCCGAAGCTGAATGAAATTAAATGGAATCAAAATTTACAATATGCAGTAACATGGCCTATGTGGAGACTCCTTTAAATTGTACATGCAGTGACGGAGCAAAACTGAAGAGCTTCATTTTCTGGATAAGTTAAATTTAATGGAACACGAGTTCACATATAAACTATTGATTTATTTCTCAGTGTTCGGTATGCAAAATGAACTATGAAGCAAAATGACCACTGTTGAACACTGAAATGAAGGTGAGCAAATCATTGACAGCTTGGAAACTAATGCTTCAGGTATTGCAAAATTTTGGCTTGAGTACAAGGTGGTAACTGACATAGTCTACAACCTTTGCAATAAATTTGCTCCACTAAATCATGGTGAAACTCTGTAAACACGGTAACACTGTTTTACAAGCTTTTAAATTTTAATACAATATGTAGGTACATGCACATATATCATAGACAGTGTATCTCCATTTCTCCCAGTGTGTGTTCATCTATTGCTGAAGAAAAAGTATTGGACTGAAATCAGAACAGATATACATGGATCATGAGCATTGTATTGTGGATACCAAAAGTGTATCGTGGATTATCATAAAATACGCCATTATTTCCTGTTATTAGTCTTCTTCGCCTACATGACCGTGTTATCGGTGAAAAAGATACGCAAAGGAAGTTCTGTATACATTCATGAAAAATATTCATGTTCTGATAGTATCACTGGTAAAACTGAAAAATGTATTTTAATTCATAGATCCTTAATTTTATCACTCTTAAATCGCGAAATTTTCACGGGTACTGTCTAAGTTATGTTAGCGGTAGATAAGATACAGAATGGAAGTTATGTATATGTTCATGAAAAATAGTCATTTAAAAACAAATCATTCGTCGTTAATCTTTAATACATTCGTCTTTATAATAATTCCAAATTAGTCAAATGTAAACTGTAAAATTTCCACGTTAGCCGTCTATTTTCTTTATAATTAAAGGGACTAATTTAGATGTCTTTACAGTTTCATTTTCTTGTCGGACTCTGTATTCGTATTTCTAGTTCATGATACAAGAGTCAAAAGTTATTTCATACAAACTTTCTTCAGTGATAGATAATTTATCGCGAAAAAACCTTCCGAAGGACATCAACTGTATACATCCTCAAGCTTCCTCGATCTAAAACATGTTCTTGTTTTAGGCAGAATTATGTAAGCGATTGATAAGCATGAATATACTCTTAGAATTTTTCAAGGGTTGTAGAAGTACCGTCTACCGTTTCAGTTGTGTGACATATGGCTAACCAGCCTATCATGAATAATGTAAAAAGCCAGTAACAAGTGCACAGCCCCACTAATCATTACAACATCTTATGCTCTACGCAACGTGAACTATAAAATATGAGAATAATGTACACCCTCATCTACAAATATGAGGTAATATAAATCGATTTCTTCTCAGATAAACAAATCTTCAGCAACGTTGTAGACAATTGCCATAGGTCTATGCTATACCAGCCGTTTAAATAATGATTTCAAAGTGTTCTAAATATATTTTAATGAGATGATTTACATTTTTTCAATGTTCCAAAATATCAAATTCTTCTTAACGCATTGAACGTTTCTGTGCAGCTGGTATATTCGATCAAATAATGAAGAAAATGATTGTGAATTCAGTTGGGTCGTGTATTAAGCACTTCAACAGCTGTGCGAGTCAACCATATCATTGATCTCGATCTGATAACGCCGGCCACTGGTGCGAAAATATTCTGCCAGAATTTTTATGGATGCATCATTTCTAGGCAGGCTTACCAAAAGGAGACAAACATTAGGGGCCCATGAGTACTACTTGACTGCTTAGACTCATGACTTTTACATGACTGATGGGGCCCATGAGTACTAATTGACTGCTTGGACTCATGATTTTTACATGACTGATGGGGCCCATGAGTACTACTTGACTGCTTGGACTCATGACTTTTCCATGACTGCTGGGGCCCATGAGTACTACTTGACTGCGATTTGATATACGTTTGGCAGTCACTTAACTACTCCGCTGTTTACAGCAGAAAAAAATGGAAACAGCGAGAAAGGCCATTAACTTTCCATCATTATTTTCAGTTCAACGACAAAATTTTAAGAAGACATTATTTCACAGACTACTGTACACCATAAGCCTTTCATTAATGTACTTTTCTTAACAAATTCACTATTTAAAACAGCTAAATCCTGCGACTTAAGAAGCACTGACGAAATAAGGTACAGTACGAGAGGCAAAATATTTTTTCTGCTGACATATAAAGTCCACCAATCAATAAATCGACGCTTTTCATCCTTTAGGGATCCAAAATTTTACCAGACCCAAACACAGATGTTCAAGCTCCAGACCAGGTATGTGACCAATATTTTAGACGACAGAGTATTTTGCAGCGAGTCTCCAAGGCTGGTGTGAGGTGCGGGTTGAGGTAGACCTTGCCGTGGCTGCAACTCATTTGCCAGCCATCCATCACGTGCTATGGTCCGCAAAGGTGGTCCACCATTTACGATTTCCGTCATCAATTGATGGTGTAAATGACTGCTCATTGGTGGACACAATCGCACATCATTATGCGACCCGCGTGATGGATGCACCGCAGACACACTGCCATTATATACATGCAGAGCAACGAACAATATGGATGGCCAAACACACTGTTTTGTGAGGATGTTGATTCAATAACCACTGTAATGACACCCTTTTGAATTATTATTATTATTACTAATATAACCCTGACTTCATTCAGCACAATTAGCATAACGTACGATTGTACTGAATTTTACTGGCAAAAATGGTTTGTAAAAGATTAATTAATAGTTTTGTTGGTACTTTAGAGCTCACATCTATTCTGATAAAACATTTTCAATACCCATCGTACACATTTTGCCTAATTTTTGCTAAGGAGAACTCACTAGTGTTGGTTTCAAGTGTACAATTTATATGTTGGCTCTACATATATTTTCTGAGTTACGATGAAACTTGTTCCAGCGAAAAACTTGGTAAAACTAACATGGAAGAGTGCAGTGTTGCGTACAAATCCTGTCAGAAAACAAGTAGAGCCCAGAGCGTATTCGACCGTCCTGCACCGTGGATCTCGAAGGAGATTCCAGCACGTTAACAATGAAGTCTCGTACTTGACGCTGGGCCGTCGTTAAGTCAGTTGCCCGAGGCATAATACTTCTTTTCCCAATTCCTGAAAGATGACTCGGCTAAAGTAGGCGACAAAAATTCTAGCTAATTTTCCTAGAATTGAGCGAGGACACCAGACACGAAAAGAAGAAATTACGCGAGGAAATTAACTTCGAAACTACCAAGTTCTTAATTGAAAAGGACAATCGGTCAGACTTGAGTGAAATGTTCGCGAGTCTTTTACGTCAAGCACAATCTGTTCGAAGAAAAACATAGGTGATACATATTTTGATGGAATAATGTCGTATTTTCCACTAAAGGAACTAACATCAAGGGAGAGTAATATATGTAATTAAGATTTAATGATTATGTACATTTTTACACATTTTTTGATCCCACGTTGGTTAATTCAGAACATGAAATTATAGTTGAGCATTATTTACCCGTTTTTCATCTGTAATTTATTGAGAATGCTGTCGCTATTGGGGTTTCTTTCCTGAAATCGAAGATTCTGTATACTTCATCCCCGTATTTATTTCACTAGTAGTTTTTCTGAACATTTTGTGATAGAAACTCACCTCGAACCAAACGCCAATATAAACTTTGTTGCTATTAGGTTGTTACAAAAATAATGGTCGCTCGAAGGTCTGGAAGGCTTCTGAAATCGGCCATTATTTTTGTAACAACCTAATAGCTGTTGTTGGCATGTAAAGCATTATTCGTTAAATGAGTCCTCCAGTGGATGATTTACATTGATTCTTACATTACATCAAAAGTATGATGACTAACTTCAGTGAAAATATGATTTTCTGTCGTAAAGTATAAGTCACGACGTCGTTCTTGCTCAAGTTGGGAATTCTACCTAACTTTGATCACATACTTCTGTTAATGTCATCTTTGGTTGAGGTTTTATTTTGAGCGTACACCATATGCATCAGTATTTTACCAAAATAGTATGAAAATGAATAAGCACATTATTTATCCACAAGGCTACTTGTGTTGCTCCAAACACACGATCAAGGTACGTAGAGCAACATTATAATACTTGAATGGCTATATGCATTCTCTTCCCGAATTTTGTTATGAACTATGTGAATACTCTATCATCTACCCTTAAACCCGGCGAGGGATAACTTATAAACAACAATGTTATTGATATGTGATTTAAATGTAAAAGAATGAGCACCGTCTCGTTTGCAATTTTTAAATATAAAAGAACGCACACTAGCTCTATGTGAACATTTTGGGATGGATTTGGTAGAATCATTAAATCCGGAAGGGGTTCAAGCGTGTGTATGTCCGACGATTGGGAAAAGTTCGATAATGTTATCCCGGTTGCCAGCTACGAACCAGTTGAACAGGTCCACTACAGATCCCAGTTTTTATCGTTGTTTCGAGCACAAATTAGACCTTCAGGATAAACAAAATTTGGTAGTTTAATTACAGAATCCCTCAGAATGAAAACAAAGAATATCTTTTAATATGCAAGCAACTTGAATTTCATTTTGCTTATAGCATCTACAGCTTATAATCTATAAGTATTTTTTTGCGAGACAAGCAAAAATTTCAATTCCCTTTCTATAAAATTTAAATGAAACTGATTCCACGCGCACCTATACCTGGGATCCAAAATATTTAACTACACAAAGTCGATACTTAAAATGCGTCGTATATGGTAATGGTTCATTAATTTTACAAGACAGTTTCTGCCTCAGTGGTTCATTTGGTAGATGCAGAGGCGAGACTTGCATCACAAGCGGTTCTTGTGTATTATGCTTACGCCTGAGCATTTCTTGTGATTCATTTTCTATTTTCTGGCGAACGAAGTATTATTCACGGGACAACTGCCCACAATGAAGTGCCAGATAACTTCAAGAATGAAGTGTTAAACAAGTTCATAAATTTCGGTGTCTTTTTACAGCGCTGAGAGCCGCTCTTAAAGCATAGCTTGAGTTGATTTTACGGACCGACGCGTAGAGTAGACGAGTCTGTTGACTTAACGAGGCGGCTATTTGTAGAGAAGGGTTGATTTCTATTTATTATGTTGAATTTGAATTGCATCCGATGGTTAAATTGATGCTGCTGTGTATAACGTACATTAAATTTATCAGCAGCTAGCTCTCCATGGACAAACAAAAAGAGGATTAAGCTTCTTGGTTTTGGGTTACAATCATTTTGAAGCTAACAAGACTTGAAAGCATGTGCCGCGACCGGTTAATTTTGGGTCCCATCACACACGTTTGCCTTCATAACGGCATAATGTGAGACACTTGAGAATCGTAATGAAGGTATCAAAATACTATTTGGAAACTTGATTAAATGAATGTTTCTGTTCATGTTTTGTGATCAGAATAACTATCCATTACTTGTTAGGTCACGAGTAATTTTTGAAAATTGTCTTTTTGTTCGTAGTATAGTCCGTTACCATCGCAAAATGAAATTGATGCATCGACGTGAATTTGATCCACCATGTTACGGTAAAGTATTCAAAGCTTAAAAAATTCAATTATATTAATTCAAATCATCCAAGATCTATTCAAATACTCTGTTATTGTCCGTTAAAGTCACTCGTTTTTTGTGCATTCATGTTACTCGTTTTTGTCAATTTAAATCACTTGTTTTTTGTTTATTTGAATCACTGGGGTTCGAGTGATGATTCATTCTTCCTGGGTGCTAGTGGTACTCGACATCTTAAACGCAAAATCCGGTTGAAGCAGTCATGCATAGGCTAGCCAATATGAATGTTCGTTAATGCTGCATCACTTGCTCAGGCTTAATTATTAGTGCCAATTTCAAATATGAATTAGCTCAATTTACGGAAGAAACAATTCAGAATGTACTATTCCACCTCCATGGAGGCGTACATAGCCATCAATTAAGCTCGCTTGAAGGTGGGTAATGACAGACGGATCCGAGAACGGACTGTAAGCCAGGAATGCTCAAATGATGAAGATGCTATACGTACTTCCAGAGTAGGGACTCCAATGCACTTACAAAATGCTCAACACTTTACTGCCTGTTGCACAATATATGAGTACCAGAAATACTGAGAGTAATTCCTGTTGGATATTAATTCTTTTGTTAGATATTAATTCCGCTGAATGGGTTTGAGCACTTCACTACAAAATTTTCGATTCTTTTCTTTTGCCGCATATCACGTTGCCTATGGTTGTTCAAATTGTGGTTCCAATAATATACTACCTAGTGAAATACATATACACTAACACATAGTCAACATGTTAAGGCAAAAAATCTGTTTAAATATCCTGCTCCTAGAATGTGTTTAGAACCACCCATGTGTCGAAGTGTAGCAATGCTTCACTAACGTATGACTCGCAGGAGCAAATGCAAGTCTGCGGCTGGGTGACGAATACTCGTCTCAGGTCTCATTGACTACAAAAAATTCAAGGCACATTTCAAGTCTTTTAACATCCGAATAAGTTGTTAACTGACACGTATCCACATGACACATACTTTTCAGTATCAACTGAGTTTCATCAGATTAGAAACACTAAGGTCAAAATCAAGTTCAGTAACAATTTCATAAATATGGTCACTTACACGAATCTATCGTCAGTGTAGTGGGTTGCTGCTGCTGTATGTCTTCAATACTAATTTAATTTTCCTTAAACTCATTCATCCATCGTTACTTACTATTACACGTTTTTCCTCACGAAAAACACTTTCAAAGCGCCTGTATTGTGGCAGAAATATGAAGAAATGCTATAAATTTTTCATTCAAATCCAAGATTGACTAAATAAATGAGAATATATGGAAAATCGTACACGAAATTATTTTATCTTGTTAGGCTTCAACTCAGCCATACGCAATCAATCGATGCTGTCTGAAAAGGTTAAATGATTTTTGAGCTAAGAATTAACCTCTTTCTTGAAATCACTCCAGTGACTGGTTAAGAAATATCATCTGACGACGAATTACAACTCTTCTCTCTACCATGTTGAGAGAAATTAGAAGTACTTTTTTGTGTTCTCAAAAAGTGTCCACAAGAAATGCAATTTTTAGCAATTAAGGAATAAATCAAAACCGAAACTTGGATATTTTTCGGTCAGAGTGATTTCAAAGTGCCGTAATTACAAATCAAACCTCTGCAAAAATGAAGGGCCTCGAGTTGAAGACACAGCGGCATCAGTCATTACACTGGGAGATTATTGCTAGTGTTTTTAAATTATTAAGGGCGAGTAACTTACTCGACTGTTTATCACGATGAACCGGGAGGCTGCAGATGCACTCGATTAGTTGTTACAATGGCCGCGTGTATCTACAGAGAAGACAAATTCCTCACCCAGGCGATGTTTGCGGTCACTTTGTTGCCAAAGGCCAAATTTAAGCTCACTGCTACAGAGCTACAGAGCTTGATGCCAGGACTTCCCAGTGCGGCTTTCAGTGAAGCTATCCTTCAAAGTAATTGAAATGAAGGCCTAGTGCTACGTTGTGCTGCGATTCATGAACGCTGCCACACATGCGCTGTCTCGAGAGCGTTATTCAGGGTTCCAGCTGCCGAAGGTTGACGCCTCTGAAGGCACTTCTGTCTCGAGGCACTCACATAAGTGGCCTTTTTGCCACCATGCTGGTCGGAAGATGGATCTCTGGTGATCGCCAGTTTATCGGTCTTTTCTCTACTAATACACAGTACAATTTCTTGAGTCGATGAACCCTCTATTCTACCTGATTTTGGTCGTCTAAAATGAATAAACTATTAGCGATGACTTACAGAAAGCTATAGACTCAGAAGATTTTTTCCCCACAGGTAGAAAATCATGGAACTAAGGTTTCATCATATTTTTTATTTCCCTGTACTACTATCAATTTATAATCTTAAACAGTATTTTTTCCTAAATAGAAATAGATATTAATATGGCATATATATACAAAATTTATTATTAATATATGCTCGATTGATTTATCGCTATAATCTCTCGAGGTGATGACCTTTAAGCAGTACCGGTTAATTTAAAAACACTAACATCATTTGACAGTTTCCAATAGCGATAGTGTTTTTGCGTACGCCCGTACTTTAAAAGAGTTTCAAATATCATTCAGTTGGGTGAATGATATTACTGGTGAACGTATAAATTCTGTGAAGGAATTTACAAGGAAAAATCAGTCGTAGAATTTTATTTCATTTTAGCCTACTGGTAAACTTCTGTTTTGTGAACACACCTTTAATTTGACCCTAATGGCAGACAAGCATTAGTCCAAAGAACACTCCAATGATCGATATTTTAGACCAATAGGAAACAGGTATGTTAGTAAGAGACTAGCTTTAGTGAGTTGTAAAATTTAATCACCCCAAGAGGGAATGGTTTGAGGAGTTATAATATGATGTTGGTTATGTATTATACACCTATTATGAGAAACAAAGCTTGAAATTGACCAGGAAATGACTATTGCGTGTCGAAACTGGAAAGAGTGTAATCGTGAAATGCTAAATATTTTATTACAAAGCAGGAACTGCTGCTGAAACAAGTGACCAGACTGTTCCAGAGGTTTAGACGGAAGTAAGAATTTCAGGTGGGGGCTCGTAATTATGAAAACACTTGGAGTACAAACGACGACCGAGGTCATTATAATAGCTGGTGTGAAGACTGAGGGTTTGGTTAGAGAGCTTTTAAGTGGATTTGTAAAAAAATTCAGGTAAAAAGTTGCAAAAAATTGCAGAACAACCATGGAAACTGGACAAGGGCAACAAGTGTTAGAAGCCATGGAAACGAAGACTGTATAAAAATGTCTGCAGATGTGTTGGAAGGTATGGAAGGGATGGGAAGGAGTTATATTTAATTCATGACATGGTCATGGAAGTGCTGGAGCTGGCGAATGACAGAACTGAGGCCCTGTAAGGGAAGCGCCACAAGACCCGCTCGACAAGCGAAAAGAATGAAACTTGATGGATGGCGCAGGGCTTACAGTCGTCCCAGAGTGTGGCGAAAGGTGCCACCTAAAACCTCTTCTTTGGTCCTCCCGACGCTAACCTTAATCTGATGGACAGTCCTCTACCACCATTCGCGTAATTGGAAGTCCGGTGTTCGAGTTCCACTGATTTTAGCCCCATTGATGTTTGATTCTGGTGCCTCGATGCCTGTTTTTCTTAGTAGAAAAAAGTGCCGTAGAACTGTTGGAACGAATTTTGTACTTGAAGACTGAATGAAAGAAATTATAGCTCAACTTTAAACACCATAAATTAGAATAATAACAATCCACCTAATATCGTTCTCAGAGTTTTGCAGCGCGAATAACAAGGCCATATATTAGAAGTGAACTGTAACTGTAGCTTGGACGATGAGCAGGCAACAGTTTCGATCAACTAAGGTGAAAGTTTTTTAAATTCTTTATTTCTTCAAAATTTCGTCAACACAACAAACTTCAATAAAAGTGTTAAAGTAAAAAATGTTACTTTCCTAGTAAAAGAAAGAAGTTCATTGAACTTCGAAGAGAAAATTTGCATTATATTCTCACTTACAGCCTAAATTAATTTAATCTTTCCCAAGGATTGAATTTGTGGGAAGAGGTGTGTTGCAGAATTGATGGGCTTTATACGATAGATAAATTATAAAAAACATGCAGTGTTTGAATGCAGCATAACTGGAAAAATATGCGCAAGAGATTCAGAGACCGGAATAATTTTCACTAATACACGAGAATATATATATGTACAGGACGGGCCACAAAAAAATTTTCATATGAAGGGAATTATTCCACAGCTGCAGGCTGGTTACAGGCGTAGATTCGACAGTGTAGTGGATGCAAGACGGAGCACCATTCCACAGAAATATTCACCTAAAGAACACTTCAATAGAAGCTTTTGGAGATCGTGTCATTGGAGTTGCACATGCGGTAGACTGGCCACCGCGCAGTCTTGATCTGACTCCGTGCGATTTTTTTCTTTGAGGTCATCTCAAAGATAAAGTTTATAAAACACCTCCCAACAGATCTGGACTATTTACGTGATCGTATCATTCACAATGTCAATGAAATTAGAAACAATCCAGGAATTATTAGGAAATCAATGCGAGAAATGAGAGTCCGATGTCAAAAGTGTCTCAAAGACAACGATGGTCATTGGTCATAATGGAAACATCATGTATTCATGTTTGAGTAAAAGATAAATATTTTGTTTTAAACAGTCTATTACTGTCATTCTTTCTTTTCTTGTAATCACTGTTTTTTATGTAAGTAAAATCACAGATTGCGCTTTTAGAATTACCCTCGCGCAATGGCGGAGAAAATCATCCTCACTTTTCAATTACCTGTTCCTAAACTGTGTCTATGAACACAAAATGGTTATATATGATAAAAGTACAATAAATGATAGTGAAAATGAAATCATACTGAAGTTTCTACGACCATTAGTTACGCAGTTATGACTATTTGAAAAAAATAAACTTTTTTAGGGCCCACCCTGTATACTACCAATTTTTCTGTACGAAACATAAAGGTGCTCAACAAACTTGGTAAAAGTATTCAATAAATTATTGACAATTTCATGATAATTTTTAGTATAGTAAATACATACAGTGACTCCCCAAGATGAAGGAAACAGAAGCACAACAAACAGCCACTGAATAACATTCATGAAGAGTTCAAGAATCAATAATACAAGACCAGAAAGTAACGTTAAAGTTGAATTCGGTTCGTTAGATCCAATGGTTGTATATTCATCATTAGATACGAATGTTTTTCAATATTTATAATTTGAATATTTTTTAATGGATTCATTACTTTTAATGTCATCGCACTGCCATGATGCAGGTTTAGTACTGCGTTGAACTAGAATGAATTACGGGCATAATTCGATGCTCATAAGAAATTTGTGTTACGGAATCATGTAAAAATAAATACAGTGAAAAGGTGTCATTGAATTTCAGGTGATTTTATATAAAAAATACGTCCATCTATGTTTCCATTCTGTTGCACAGAATTACAATATTCTGTGTATTGCAACACGACAAGCTAAGTTACTAATTTTGTCTAAATTTAGTGTACATTTCAGCTTGATTTAAGTCATAAGATAATTACAGAAACGAGATTTGTTAAATCATACATCTTATTCGAAAAGTAATATTAGCATTTAAGAGTATCGCAACCAATATTCATTCTGTAAAATTTACTCTCTGTGAAACTGACTTAGAGTTACTATTCATCTCAATGAACAAGGTGTTCCAAGAAAAAAGATGATTTTGAAGATAATATTATATCCAGGAGAAGGGAAGTATGAGTGCACCGTTGAAATTTAAAAGATAATATTGGAAGCAAATACATGCAAAGAATGTTCAGGTTTCAGACTTGTGTAGAATACAGACAAAAGTGAGTTCGGAGTCTAAAAATGAAGGCAGGAGAACAAAAGAGGGGCTTGGTACACGAGGCTGCGATAAAAGCGACGACAAAGAAGAACGAGAGACACCGAGGGCTCTCAGCAAAAGATACTCTGAATATCGAGGACCTTACAAAACACTGAGCTTAAATAGTTGCTTCCGAATCCAGGCTTGCAGAATTTGCTCGCGACGAAGAGAGAATTATGAATAACATGGATATAAAGGAATTCCTGAAGTTTGAATTTACGTCTACGTGCTGGAGATATCATTTGATCGATGTTAAGTTAATAGGGCACATGGTTTACATACAAAAAAAGCAGCATCAATGCTTTGAAAATCATTAAAACCAATATTGAATTAAGTATTTTCCAATAGCACGTATTAACATACAGCAGGTGCATGGAAGTACAGGACGAGTAGTGAGGCACGTCACAAATAATCGTCTAAATTAAATTGTATTGATCTTTTTAAACTAAGAAAGATTAAGTCAAGATTTTCGGCAACAATGTATGGTGTTCCCGTATGCGGGTGTACACATGTTAAGAGAAAATACTAATACCTCAAGCATAAAAATTACTTGTTCGAAATAATAGACACTGTAGACATCGCTATATGATTAAATCTTAAAAATATACTTATCACTGTACGCAACAAAGATATTTACGACATCGATTTTCAAATTTCTGGCCCAAAATATTTAGAAAATAACTGCGAATAGAATAAGGCAATAGAAACAATTGCCGCAAATCAGCGCAACTGAACTTATCTTCATGGTAATGATGCATGCTAGAAATAATTCCCTCCTATGCATGGAGAGCGAGTTCTAATAATAGTGGGTAAATGCAAGTAACCGAAGTAGTACATCCATGAAAACAACGCGTGCCCACCACACGCAAGGAGTAGTCAGAGGGAGGCAACACGAGGGTGGAACATAAAAGCACCGCAACAACGAGCGCTCACCTCCATATCTCTATGATGCTTCTCGCCCAATGTATAAAACTAAACATGAAATGAAACAAGAAAATCATAGAAGAATATCGATACCTTCCCTGCTCTAGCTGACCACACCCTGTTGTTAATTCTCGCTCGCTCGCCGCTCTGTAGAATAATATATTGCCGGGTACATCGCTGTGAGTAAAATATGAGACACTTGTGAGAGCTCCATTTTAAATATCTCCCATTCCACACTCTTATTTTGTACCTGTTATTTTAGAACAAAATTATCTCAATTGTTGAATGTCAAGGTACTTTAAAATCGTTATTCTATTTTAACCTCAGATTACACAATCAATCCGCATTACAAGAAAATGTTGACAATAAACCACATATTTCATTAGCAAGTTTTTGTTTCACCTTTCCCAAACTTCGATCAGTATATTTCTAGCAACATGTTTACAAATTTGTCTTGAAATTTGATAGAAGAAAAATTTCAATACCTTCAATTTTTCAATAGCATATTTTTTTTTTTTAAATGCAAAGAACATCTCATCGAACTAAAGTGGACGATTGTACATGGAATAACCTTCATGGTTTATTCTACAAAACATTATTGGATTAGACTATTCTAATTAGTTCTGGTTTCTAGGTTTTATTCAGTCGATTTCTTTTCACACTAACTACCCTTTAATGAATAAATAAATTCTAGAAAACATACAAGTATATCTAAAAAAGTTTCTTACGTTTTCTCTATGTTCTCTGCACTGCACTACTCTACAAACTATTATACTCTAAAGGAGCGGATCAAAGAACAGTTTTAAACGAATGATTCCAGCTAAATTCTTTGATGGTATTGGTTTTTAACACTTCTCCTTGAAGATATTTTCGCTACATATCAAGGGATAAATTGGAATGTGCACAGTTATGTTACGGTAGTGACGTTAGAACACGTTACGGTAATTCGGAAATCGGCATAAATAAACGGACCAATATTGAATTCAGTATTTTCCAATAGCACGTGTTAACATACAGCAGGTGCATAGAAGTACAGGACGAGTAGTGAGGCACGTCACAAATAATCGTCTAAATTAAATTGTATTGATCTTTTCAAACTAAGAAAGATTAAGTCAAGATTGTACAGGAGTGAGTTGCAAACGTGGAAAAGCAAGAAGTGAGAGAACGTGTAAAAGCGAGACCCTGAGGATGCGTTGATAGACGGAGTACCTTGAGAACTGATTAAAAGAGATACATCGTTTTGTAATAATGGTTAATGTGCTAGCAAAATGTAAGAATGCAATGCTGTCAACCAAAATCCTTTTCACGGAAGTAATTTTAGCTACTTTTTATGGGACAAGCTGAGACGCATGAGCCAGCGCTCATGTGATTAGGTTCTGTTCTATGACTTTTCTTTGGAATAGCGTGGGTGCGATCATAAGAGACTGAAATTGCGACACCACGAAGACCTTGCAACTAGGCAGGGCTGTGATGCAGGAGGTTAGCAGGTGCGTGAAGGATCAAACTCATCTTCATCCGCACATCCTCCCAGCCAATATGTGCTGGATTTCAACGGTGTTATTACTTCACAATTTCAATGACTCCTTTTCGCTTACTTTTTTCCTCAAGTTCCTGTACAGTCAGTGAGTAATACGTACGGGAATCATTATGGTTGAACATAGTACAAACAACTCCCTAGACAAATTTAAAAAGGATTCATCGCAGACAAACGTCCACAAAACGCGCTCTCAGGTCAGTCTCATGAAGCCGTCTTCTTGTGCCGCCTCCCTCACAGCCTCATGAGTCGCGATCCATCTCGGTGAGAGGCCGAGGCACTCAGAACGCGCCTCACTCTATTGAACACGTCAGCCATGCATCATGGAGCCTATTGGTCTGTTTTGCTCTTCTCTTAGCATCATATTGCTCACATAAATCTTGCAGCTCAGCATTACTATAGCTTTCCTATCTCTAAAAGCGAACAAAACAACCTCATCTTCGGTGGTGAAACAAATCACAGTTATCGACTGCTCCGCGTTATGGACTTATAAAGGAGAAGAACTGTTTTGTGTTGCGTTTTGGTTGTGTGCTAATCTTTCAGAGCTAATTGCAGACTGAGAAAACTCGTCTTTTATCCCTCGTCTGGGAGACTGACGTGAAACCAAGTTGTAGAGAGGCGTCAAATAAGACATAAATATACTCTCTATTTTTTGTAGTCGTATAATATTCTAGAATGTGAACTCAATTCTGTATGTATGAACAAAGATTTCATCGTAAAAATGCAATACGTCTTCGATTTCAAACAACTTCAGATAGAAAAATGAAAATAAACGAGGGACTTGCTCATGCAAATAGGACTGTAAAATATTTTTCATCACATATTGACACCGAATCAACAATACTAAGTGATTCACAAAGAATTTTTATGACAACTTTAATAACCTGGTACGATCCCTTAAATATCAGCTAATTAAGCCGACTTAAGCTGAATATATAGTCACCTCAATCTGAGTTAAATATTCGTGTCTCATAGATGAATAATTTCCTAGCTACCCAACTCCATCCACTTTCGTTCTAACGACAGTATCAAATTGGAAGAAGAATTTTCTCGTCAAATGACATAAAATATTATCTTCAGCATTGTTGTATGCTTCACAGAACAGGTAAATAACATAGTACTTGGTCGTGGTCAGATTGGTTCTAATTTTAGTTTTCAATTCAGTCAATAGCGTGGAATTTGTTGGATCTAATAATTTAAATTTTCATACGATTATCGAAGCTATTGTGTGTAGAAGCGCTGTCGTTTTCGTACTCGTAATCTTTCACCTGTACTCACAGAAAAACCCACACGCAGGCAGTAAAAAACTGGGATATTACTTGGCCTCACCATCGTTTTCAAAGGCATGCATTTTCTGCCTTGACACAAGTTATGCTTCCTCAAATGATATAAAATACATCTGACGTTACGTTTGTGTGCCTGAAATCAGAATACTTTAGCATAAAATTTTAGAACATAGTCTCTTGAAAGACCCTTGATTTAGAGCAGAAGTGCTTATATTCAACTGGTGAATCCATGTCGTAATCAGGACCTATTGCAAGAATATCTGCGGTCTGTACATCCTCATTGCGGCCTGGAAGCCGTATCATTGGTCCCCCTTAAAAGAAATCAGGTGCTGATTTTAAACAATCATGTCTCGTGCCCGGACGTAACTCAGCGCTGGGGTTAGGAAAAATAATAGTTTTTCAAGCATTTTCAAGATCTAGAAGTATTTTTCAAGTTTGATTCACAATGCGGGGACTGTTAGTTCTTAGATTTTAGCCTATGGGGCATTTAAATTTCTTTCAAGTGAATAGAACTTAAAACAAAAAGCAATGCTACGAATTCTGGTCAACCAAACATATGTAATGATTGTAGCAAATGTTAAAAATCAAGGATATGGCATTCTAGCAATGAACTTTGGAATAATAAAGTATTATACGTATGTAAACTGCATACGAATAAAACGTATGCATTCTTTTTTTTTGCAGTGAAACTGCGAATAGTACAATATGTAAAAGTAATGTAGTTCATTACCAAGTATTCCACTGGGTAGCCGTATATCATATCAAAAATGACGTAAAAATGGAACATTGGAAGAGGAGTTTACTTCATAGTTTCCCAATCGTAATTTTGGCTACTTAAATTCATTAAGTTTACGGTAGTTAAGCCGGTGGGGCAAAGCGAGGCTCGTCAGTGCAGAGATTAATGCTACCATTCGGGAGAGAATTCCTATATTTCATAGTAATAATTTTTTTACTACTGGTAATTCATAGGTTATTGGTTCTTAAATATCAAAACATGCTATTGAATTCTCTTGCGCTCATTAATTTTAGACTCCATGTAAAAGAAATCAGTTCTCTTGATGTCTGCCTTTGAATGAAGATCACTTTCAGTTCTCAGGGGAAAGTGATAACACAGCTAAATCTACTTAGCGTTAAGAATTAAAAACTAACACTCAGAAGTAAATTTTTCCGAGGTAGAGTATGCAAACGTGTATACTGTCTTTTCTTTGTTATTGTACTTTGTTATTCTCTGCAAATAGCAAGATGAATTATGCGAATGTTCGCTTGATTTCAAATTCAGTTCTATGATACCGGCAAAAATGATCGTCTGCAGTTTACGGAACTTAATGAATGCCGAACTTGTGTTAAAGGAAAACCACTAACAATGAAAGATTCCACAGAAATGTCATCATGATGTAGAAGAATCTGTGAATATCCGAAGAGCTAATAAGTTGGATTTTAAAAATCTAAATACATATCCTACGAAGCTAACTCTGTTATTTCATCGTTTTTGTACTGAAATTTAATTTTTAGATGCAGAAGGAACAAAATGGATACTAATCGTTCTAGGGCATAATACCCAGTATCATAACTTGTGTCCAGTAGAGAACGTAAGTGAATTTTCATGATACGCCAATAGTATTGCTGGTCATAAGTCATCTCGTGCTAACCATTCGTATTAACTTGCACCATAACGGCCTGCAACCCACTCTAGCATTCCTAGTTCTGTGTAATGAACAGAAATTAAAGAAAGTCTTTGTATGGTGCTCAAGCAAATGGAACGTACAGAAAGAATCAAATTTGGGTCAGTTTGACTGAGAGAATCCTTTTCATTTCATCAAGATTCTCTGCAGGTGAAACAGCTGGGTGGCATGCTCAGGCAAGTAGCATAATTACGTGCCCAGCCTTCTCTGTGTTTATGTTATAAATAACTTCCTTTGAATGCATCTACTCGCATTTATATGTACGTATCCTGCTAATACGGCATTGGAAAAGAGGCAGTCTTTATTAAAGCGTTGTACATCGAGAGCGAGGATTGGGTGATGTTACTTGGTGTTGGGTTTAGGGAGTTCACTCAATGGAATATCGGGAATAGCCTCCTTAGAATAGAATAGAATAGAATGAGGCTATAGGAACGAACCTTCTGGCCCATTCTTGGGTCGGATAATTACTTCGATAATTATTCGGTTGCTTTACCCAAGTCCCATGCCGTATTTCTAGCCGCGTCAACCATGTCGGTAGCGGGATTCGAACCCGGGTCTTTCCGCTCGCAAGCAGATTCGCTCACCAGTCGACCAAGCTGGTGATGGAGCTCCGCTACTGTTCTTAACGATGCTTATACTAATACCAGAATACTGTACGTTTCTCAAAGCCCTAACCCAATCATTAAGTGCTTTATTTAGAGCTAACAGAAAGTGAAGGAAGGGAGGAGCATTGTTATCCCAGCGCAACTCAGTCGAAGAACACACATCGAACTGAATAAATAAATAAATCAATTACTAAAATTAAATTAAAATTGGAGAAAAAACATCAATGATGTTGCACTTAGCTACCTTAACTGCATAACTTAATGTGAATAAGAACATTATCGGAACTAGGCCCCATTACAAAGCCGAACTACTGTTTTCCTTAACTGTTTAACAACTTTTCCGAGAAACCCATATGAAATGAGAGTCGTTATAGTGAGTCCAGACACAGTTACGTTAAGCCTTTTTGCTTACAATTTCAGAGTATAATATGTAGGATGTATGAACTTTAAATATTGTTCGACCAAAGAACACTATCGTAAATTATGCGTTTCTAATTTTTTTCAGAATTTCAAAAATTTCTGCCAACTTGACATCATACAGAGTGACGTAAAGGAAAGTTTACAGCAACTATCACGAACTTGACTGGATGCTAGAAGTGTGGGTAGTGCTGCTTTAAGCAATTTGTGAGGCCGACAGAGCGGGAAATTCTCACGAGTGTGTAAGCGCATCTCTCATCGAGGATTTGCATGGAACGCCTCTCCATCTTGCGCAGATGAGCCTAAAGTTCCACTAAGCAGTAATTAAGATGTGTTATGAAAGTGCCTAGCGTCACACTTTATTTTAACGTTGAACATGCGGTCATATCTGCAGACGACCATCCTTCACCTCATCAACAAAATAGACGCTCTACCAAACACGTAAGTTGATCAAAATTCACCGTTTGATAGGGGCCAAAAAAGTTATGGGAGTCGAGATGAGTATCGGTACTCAATTACAGCATATCAATAAGGCCAGTAACTCATAGTGTGGCTCTCCATCATCATTAGCATGGTAATCTGCAGGATCACGATCGTGCTGGCAACACACCGTCCGTGGGCCAGCTTTATTCAATCAAGCTCTGGATCCTGAGGAAGGTAATGAACGCTCACATAAATCATTGAATTATTTTGACCGCATCTTTCGCTTCCCGGCTTGTGCTTCGCGACCGGCCAAACGAAGCTTTCAAGTCTTCTTCTTCCTTCCACAGAGTCTTTTTCCAGAGCATTTTTGCGAAGGCAATGTTTCTTTGGCCCTAGACAGATTCGCTGGCGGACGCCTATAAATCAGGCGGCATTTTTGCTGCGTTAGGATGGACTTATTTGCATAGAGCGCACACCTCACGCTTCACTGACCGGACCACTGCGCGATGACAAGCGCCCTTGCCATGCAACTATCATGCTCCAAAAACAATAGTCTCATGTCAATTAATTGGCAGCCTTAAACTCGCATATCGCTAAACTTGACTTGCGAATTAAAAATTACAGTTATTTACACGCTCGTTTATTGCAATTTCAGAAAAATATTCGTTGTCGACTTCAGAATTCTATGCCGTTTAGTTAATTGTGAGCGAAGTGTTTACAATCCCCGCAGTTTATACCAACCCTTCAAAAAATCACATGTTCAGTTCATTGCTTTCAACGTGGTCCAAAGTCTGTGATGGAACTATCCCAGACAAACTTTTAACAAGCAACAAATTACATTAAAATCCTTCCTTTATTCGTTCGTGTATCAGTTTTCAAGGCTATTCTGAAAGAGTGACTTTGCGATGAGTTGTAAAAACTAGAGGTTTTTTTCTCGCATTTTGGCATCATTTGCTGCGATCCCTCAGGAGACCATCAAAAGCGCGGAAAAAGGCGTGAGCGATCGCGATGCTGTCGCGTAGCGCCGGTAAAACTCCACCACGGCTGTTCATGTTAACAATAAATGACTGTGCACTTAACGAACAACCGGTGAGGGAGCTTGCGTTCATCCCACAAGCAGTTCACAATCGAGGCGCACGAGATTCTGAGACTGATTAATTAGATGAGCCTATTTAAGAAATTATAGGGATATTGGTCACCCCACGTGACGTGGGAACGCAGCAGTTGATGCATATTTATACATCATTGTAAAAGCGACGCCCCACCAGTGGTTTGGGTGGTTTATAAGATAACGCTCATTAATTTAAGGGGTTGCTAGGCTAGTCATTAATTTTTATTACCACTCCGAGATAGCTGGAAATTGCATCGTAAATTTTTTGCGTGAAGTCACAAGGGACGGAGAAATCCATGGTCATATAAATTTCCCACCTCTCTCTTTCAGGCTGCCGTGCATTGAATTTCAAGTTCGTTAAAGAAACATTGGTGCTTAATTGATACCACCGATGACATACATTTGTCTCGGAGTGCACTGCCCCATCGAAAATAATACAACAGAGGATGATTCTTGAGGATGACTGGCATGCCAAATGTGAACAATATCTTTGAATTATAAAACCTGTTAAGAATAAAAACCAGGTGAAGAGGAAGAAAAGCTGTTCTAATTTGAAAATTTTGGGAGTTTCAATGAATAAAAAAAGAATTTATTCATGCCGACCTTGTTGTCGCTTTCACACGCACTGGCGATTGAAGAGATAAAGTTCAATATTTCATTATAAAATTACATGTTCTGAAAAATGAAACCCCACTAAAAGCGTTGAAACGTGCACATTCTTTAAAACCAGTTTCAGAATATCGAATTCACCTATTCTACCATGGTTACAGCAATGTAAACAGTTTCTCTAGCTTACGAGAGACGCTTGGTTCAACGCATCAAGTAGGCTACTTGATAAAAATTAATCAAAAATTACAACTATGAAATCCCTGGTTCTAAAATTGACGGATGAAGTTAATATAAACTATTTCTACAAAACAAATCTGTTTATAATTAAATATCAGTAGTTCTATTGGCCGGACGAAGGCATCAGAATAATACAATCACCTGACATTGTAAATTCAAAGAACTAAATTTCTCTGAACAACTTCGCATCACGTAATAGACTTCCCCTGAACACAGGCAAGGAACCTATAACATAGGAATTGTTTTCAGATTCCTAATATGGACATGCAAGCTTGTGACTGCGCAGTAAATGCCGCTGGCAGCGCCCCAAAGTAGACAACTGTTGTGCAAATGAGTTGCACCGTTAAAACATGCTTTAGTGAATCTAATTATATTTATGTGTTAATCTTTACACCTCGATACGAAAAGTGAAACATTCCAGTTTTATAGACGATTGATCGTCTATACAACCTAAAGTTTTAGAAGTCAGATTTCCCCGTCCATTGTTTGAATCAGCAAGGTATGTGCCACCGGCCTACCTTATTTCTTGCAGCAGTGGTCTTCAAGCTCTAGCGACTTCATGTGTGGGTGTTAATTGGGATGTTAATGTTTCATTTGCACTCGTAACAAAATATTGATAATCCTACGCACTACAACCCTCAGCACACAAATTGCTTTCATCAGAAAGAAACTCTATGTACAATCAACTATACAGTACATATACATTGGTTTTTCAATCATAAATGCAAACATCTTGAGATAATGATGCCCCAGCGACTGTTCTCGTTCTTCTGGGTTGTGACTTGAGGTCAAGCCTCATAGAGATACGCAGAGATGAGCAGGGAGTTTTAGGAAATATGTAGATTGTCAGTCAGTCAGTCTTCCTGGCCTCCTGTGTCACTAACAGAAGAAATTCGAGTGCCGCTTGGGGACTCAAACCAGGGACCTAAGCAGCACAAGCATAGGTTGCTAACCACTCGACCACAGTGGAAGTCCTCATCAGTTTCATTCTTTGTAATTAACAAGCTCGTGACCAGGATTAGTCTCATTCATTACAATCATCAAAAGCGTTACAAGGATTTGTCTCATTTATTAAAACTTTCAAGCGTGTAATCAGGATAAGTCTCATTTATTATAACTATCAATTGAGAAACAAGGATTAGTCTCATTTATTATCCAGTGCGTAACCATGATAACCTTCAACAGCTCATGGAGGGAAAAAGAGAAGGGAAATGACATCCTCGCTGAGGAATATAATATTTTTCAATGATTGCTCAAATTCTTGAGCTATCAAGCGAAGTACGAGTACATGTTTGGACTCACTATTTGCAACTAGTGAGTTTCGTAATGACATTAGAGTTCATACTGCAAAATGTACAAAGCAATCAGTGACTTTTCATCATCAGTAAATTTTTAATTCGTGCAAACTGAACCTACTACGAGAGTGTCAAAGGATTCGATGTGAAGATATTTACGTACGTAGGGAAGATGAACAATGTAAATTAGTAAAGCACATCACTCGTAATTTTTTGATAGCTCAGTGTGAAAATCTTAGCTCAATTATACTTTACGATTGACTTGCAGTATTTTTTATCACACAGTTATAAAGGGAGATGTAAGAGAGTTATACACTTTTCCTGTTGTCTTACTGAGGGCAACATCGGAGTGTATAAACTACTGACTCAGGTACGAGGAGGATTTAATCTATCATGCTGGATATACGATTTACTCATGCCTTTATCCATGCACGGCAGCAGGATAGTAGCTAGGTCGATCCTATGTTCAGTTACGTAGGGTAACATGACTCGGATGCAAGAGTACTGATAGCCTTTTCTTCTGCTAGCAATGTAGTTAGTTCTTATTATAGAAGGGCTGATAGATAACACTTCGATAGTAAATCGCATTGGTTGAATTTTTGAGCTCAGCAATCAGGTTTGGGTAAAATAATTGAAAAATGGAAGCTTTGAGCTGAGATTTAATTTACGTTATTGACAGGTGAAAGACAAATTGAATATAGTTTGGTATGGTTAATTCAGCAGGGTTATGCTTCATCAAAAAATAATAGGTATAAAAAATACGGTAATTTACTATATAGGTTAATTCAACCTGATTTAGAAGTTAATTTTGACAGTAAACAGGCTTGTTTGCAAACAACTATTAAATTTCATAAAGACATTTGTTCTCTCTGTTTACAAAATAGAGAAATAGACGAATATGACAACTATCAGCTTCAGTTATGTAACAGAGAATATATGCATGTAAAATAGCCAAGTTCCTTCACAATTTCCGTATACTTTAGTTTACTTTGTCTGCTTAATGTTATAGAAATTTTAAGCACCTAGTCTGAAGGTAATCCTAGTGAAAGGACTGAATGTTCCGTTACCTTTTCGTAGAATGTTGGTTCTTTTACAATGCAAATCAACGTGCATGTCTCTAATACTAAGAATGATCGTCGTGTGTGTATATATTTATTGATTTAAATATTTATTTATTTAAATGTTTCGTGTCACGCTCTTAAGAATAGATA
>VCRD01000111.1:250637-459532 GCA_006783055.1 Trinorchestia longiramus
CTATTGCGGCTCAAAAATACTGTATTCTAAGTGTTTATTACAGTCACAAGAAAAAATAAGTTACCTTTGAAATAAGCTTAAGCATGGAAACTCCACTCAAACGAAAAAAAGACTGAATCGAGAGTGAAATAAAGAGCGAGAGAAAAATTATCTCAAGAGCAACAAGCTGTTGTAAGGCAACAGAGTATGCAAGTAGTTCACAAGAACGACTAGAGGCCATACGCTCAGCAGCAAGATTAAGGCAGGCGCAGAGGCGTGAACAGGAGGATGATAACCAGCGTTTAAAAGAAAACAGATTAGAACGGGAAAGATTAAGGGAAAGGACAACCACTGTGTCGCAAGAAGGCTTGAACGAAAGAAGAAGAATTGAAATTGTTGGAATTGTTGTTCATTGGCGAGCAGCACTGAAGTATTATCACGGAATCCCAGCCGTCATTTTTGACGGCTGGGTACACTAGTGTACACATATTTTCTTTCTTAGATGGAATAGTCGATTTCTCCAAAGAAATGTAACTGTGTTAATTATTCCGCTTCTATTTTTGATAGATAAATTTCTTGAAGCGGAAACAATACCTTCGCCCCATGGTGCAATGCGTGCAGTAATTTCACTAGATAATAATATACTCGTACAGTTTGTTGTTTGCTTGCTTGGTCCGTCTTTCTGTCACGCTCTTAACGATTTAGACAGGAGGAAATTCGGTAGGGTATACATGTATTGTAAGCATTGTATAGTGGATAACAATGGCACATTCTTCAATATGGAAACTCCTTCGCAGAGCCCTCGTCCATTGGCGAATCAAAAGAAAAAAATTAGTAAAAAGCACGATAATTTTCACGTGTGGGTCTACTAGTTTTCAATAAGCAGACAGAAATAACCCCAGTAATGAACTACAGGCGCCAGAGCAACTGGTATTAGTAGGCTACAATTTCGCTGGTAAATTGTACCTACTTGTACTTGTCAATGTGCACAGTTTTTAATCAGGTAATGTGCATCACTAAATGCGACCACGAAGACTTTAGTAATGGTTTTCATTTAATTGGAATTTATCTCATTATTGAAGAGCAAGGCTCCAAAATATGAATGAACTAGAAGACCCACACGTGAAAATTCAAGTGTTTTTTATAATTTTTTCGTTTGATTTGTCAGTGGACGCGGGCTTTGAGAAGGAGTTTTCACATTGAAGGATGTGCCTTTGGTATCAACAATACAATGCTTACAATGCGTTTATACCCTACAGAATTTTCTCCTATCTTAATCCTTAGGAGTGTGACAAAAAGACGGACCAAGTAAACAAGCAAGCAACAAACTGTGTAATCCACTATATAATAATAAATAGTTTGTTGCTTGCTTGCTTGGTCTGTCTCTCTGTCACGCTCTTAAGATTTAAATAGGAGGAAATTCGGTAGAGTATACATGTATTGTATTGTAGATACCAACGGCACATCCTTCAATGTGGAAACTCCTTCGGAAAGCTCGCGTCCACCGGCAAATCAAACGAAATAATTCAGTAAAAAACAGCTGAATTTTCACTAGTGGGTCTACTAGTTATTATATAGTGGAATATACACATGATCATATTTTCTTACATCTCTAACTGTGCAAAATCTCTATCTCAGGGTCACTGTCGCTCTCGTTGCTCACTGGATCGGCTCTAAGATTATGGCCTAGAGAAACTCAAACTGCTGGCAATCATTTATCAATCACCAGCAACAGAGTCCAGTTACACGTTTTTGCCTCACCTCCACGAGAAAATACAAGCAGCAGATATGTGTCTTCCGTGCATGAAAGAATCGTCAAGCTCCCGCATGATCATTAAAATTTGATATTTTTTAAGAGACGGAGACCGATTGGAAGTCTTCGACGAGATTTCACGTCCTCTTAAAGGATATTCTCTCTCTCTTTCAAAGCAATTATCTTAAAAAGGTATAGTAATTGTAGGTTCAAAGCCGCCATTATGACAGCCAATCATAGCTGCAGAGCCCGCTGCTCAATCTAAAATGTAGCTAAAAATGCGGACCACGCAAATAAACCTAATGACTATCGTCCGGCCGTCTCCTGGGTGGCTCTTTGAGAGCTCCGGCAACACATTTGTTCAATTTCATAATCTGCGCCAGAAGCAACTGAAAAGTCGAACTGTGTATTTTGGGCTAGGCATGTGTTATTACAGGGTATTCATTTTTTGGACATGCCAGATTTTTTAAGACCTCAGGAATTTTTGTCATTAAGGTATCCCCGTAATAGAATAAAATTATGTTATTAAGGGAGAACATTTTTTTTGATTCTCTTGCAATTTTTCTGAATGAGCGTCTTACTTTTTTGCCTTTTAGAACAAGTAGATTATACTCGCCACAGATGCTGAAACTGAAGAAAACAATTGCTGTCGCACACAAAGGAAGAATCAGACCATGCAAGGGCAAAGCTGGAGTCACTGATCCAACCATTCGCTGAATTCCCAAGAGCTTCAAATAAACACAAAATCTATTGTTTTTGACACGGGATGATCAAAATCTGTTGTCTAATTCGGACAGCGTTCGATTCTGAAAGGATTAACCAGCATTTTGGCATGAGTGGCTCGGGCTAATTAACGAGACTGAATGAATTGCTGCGAGGGCCTGTATTTAAGGTCCATTGTGAGCCGCTGCGATGGCTCTGCGGAGCCGTCGTCTGGACTGGAGAGGTCATGAAGCTTTGATGAACAAGCTGCTTGCAGGCTGCCTCCTCCTCAATATCTATATATAGTTCCTCATGAGCTGGAAATGTTTAGTCTAGCTAGCGCAATACACTTTATGACGACGACTCCCTCCTTCACTGGAGTATTGATAAAAGCATGTGAAGCAATGAAATACACACCTGCAATATGGATTATAAGGAATTTAAACCAACTATGCCAAAGGTTAGTCGATCTTAAATGAGATTTTTCTCGGGTAGCATTAAACCTTTGCTTTAGAGCTTCGTTATTTTCAGTGCAATTTCTGTTACTGTACTTATTTTTCATTTTATTACCTTTGCATTCATGTATGTAAAAATACAGACGAGATTCCATCAATGTGTTCAAGTAATATAGTTAAACATCTATCATAAAACAGAGTAACAATAGCACCAGCCACCACACACATGCGTGTCCACTAAGTACTCTGCCCGCCTTCCAGCGTGGGTCACTGCGTCTCGCCCCTCGCTGGAAGCATCGTTAAGGACAACAGTCTGCAGTCACTCAGTTCAATGGCCCACTCCAATGTGACTGTATTTAGAGAATCAAATTAGAGAGAATCGACGTCGTGACTGCTCTTTGATGGAGCTAGCGGTTAAACTTAACCTCTGGTCTAGCTTTAATGCTCACTCATCACTAAAACTCGAATTGAATTGCGACTGAGAGCTAATATCATTACTTTCGGTTACAAACTAATTATTCAACTGTGAAGATTACATTCTCCATCTCTCCTTTATAGCATTTATGTTTCCGTTATATAATATGAATGTTTTAAAATTATTTTCTCGAAAGAAGCAGACATGTTTTCTTTGCTTGGTGCTGCACATGCCTCACAACTCGGGTCAGTGGCCTGTACAGACGCTGTCGAGGCTAAGTAAAGGAGAAAAAAACGTGTGAAACCCATACAATGAATGATGTGTTGGTTCTTGCTATCAATGTAATAAGTTTATATTGAAATTATGAATGTAAATGCCGTTGGAATATCTAGAGAACATACGTTGAAAACGTTTCTTTGAGTGTAATCTGAACTGCAGTAATGAGTGCTCAGAAAATATGATAGTTTATCTCGGCGGCAGAACTTATTACTCGAACCGCTGAGGCCAAGGCTCTGGCTGCCTGGATCACCACTTAGCTGCTCATCCCAATTCTTTCTTATCTTGTGCCATTTAGGAGGTGCTCAAAAAAAGTCTCGCAAACTTGAAAATTTTATTTTAAATTCGATTACCTATTCTTAATTGAATTTTAGCAAAAATTTCTTTCGCCATTAATCACCACTGTGGAGCAGTTTTAATCAATTTTGTAGATTGCTCTATCGATTATAATTCACTTGGAAATTATGAGAATATACTCAGGTAAGCTTTATTACTTGAAGGTGTCTAAATTTTGAATAAAATTGATGTTAGCATTTACAATGAACTCAATGCGTAGGCTCCAGGAATGTTTGATGTTTAACTCCTGTTGCAGACTGTTTGCCCAGCCCGAACGCCTCGTGTATAGGGCGTAAATTGTAAAGAAAAGAAAACCCTACGAATTATAAAACTTGTAGAACTGAAAAAATAACTACTATAAATTAACATCGAGAAGACATAACCCAATAAATGCTTTGACACTTGAACGTTTGAGCATGGGACTAAAGAGCATTAAAGAATGCATCAAAAGAGTGAATATAGCGAGTGACGTGAGTTCTCACATCGTGAAGAATGTGCCGATATTTAAATGCCTTATTCACTGCCTATAAATTGGAGGGTAAATTTTCAAGATAAATAATAATCGATTAGCTGCTCAAGAGACGCGTCGTATAATTCCAGTTGATCGAACGCAGCGATATTTTTGAGCGTTTCTAATTGGACGGTTGCGACCGCCCCAAAACTGCCCAGTTTTGGGGCTCTGACGCTGAGAGCAATCAGTGCCCTACGACTTCAGTCATCTCCATTTCTGGTCAGAGACGTATTCAACTTTTTGAGCAACTCTGACAGATTGAATCGAAAGTTTAGTATTTTATGCTCTTAGATTGACATCATTGCCGATTCTACTGAGGAAGTCTTTGAACACATCGCTAATTTTCTTGGCAAGTGTGGGTACAGATGGATATTCATGCACAACGTGTAACTTGTTTCGGAATAAAATAAGGTCTATACGCTGGTACCATAGAAATTTTCTATCAAAAGACGTTCAACTTCAATAAAACAGATGAACTGTATCTGAAACTGAAGGTGAGAATAACATGAATAAAATTTAAAAAAACATACGCTAATGAATGATTATTTCACAAGTATATTATACATGCACATATATTCATTTTCCGTAACTTATGATGTGGATTTATGCATAGAAAATATTCCCAATGAAGTATTATGGGAGTTTTTGTCTGTGCTTCAAAAGTTAGAATAGTTACTGTCCATTCTCTTTTCAATTGGAATTAAAATTTTTATCAGACATTGAGACAGCCTAGTTGGTGACACCGTAAAGTGATTGCTGTGTGTTTGACCAGTTGTTGGTCAACCAACACTCAGTCATCATGGCTATAATATTACAAATACTTATTAACACAATATGGAAGAATGCGATAGCTGCTTACATGCAGAGTCACTAAACATTGTAAACTTAATACATTATATTTCAATCGTAAATAGTAGCACACGCCTAAAAGGAGGTACCATTTTACTTCTCTGTAAATGGTCAGAACAGCCTCGACCATGCAGTTGCATGACCAAGGAGTAGCTGCGTAATATTATGAAACGTTAATCTCGCCTCATATCCAAGAAAAATCCCGACGAAGGGTCAGATGGTTCACTCAACGCTGTAACCCTGGCCTTAGGCTTACAAAAGTTAACACGTGTATTTCAAAAAATATCAGTTTTAGGAAATAGTGATACTTTTTCCCCATGTAAGCGCTCACACGCAAACATGAACAACTATCTGCCATGAAAGACACGTTCGGGGCAGCAAAAGCTTGAAAGCGGCAAGGATTTAACCTGCAGCGGGAGTTGGTGCTGTATGGTGGCCTCACTGCTGCAGTAAATGACACCCTAGACACACCGCTTTAGCTATGCATGGATGCTAAAGTCCATGTTTTATATCATTATGAGTAAGTATTCTCTAGTTATGAGTGGACATTTCGAGCTGAGTTAAGGATTGCGCTTACAAATTCATTACTAGGATTTGCCTTGTTTAAATTTCCATGGTGCTGGCTGCAATTTCAGGAGCATGATTATGAATAATTTTGACTACATCAATAGCATCTAGATTGCTCACTTGAAGAAACTGACTTCATCACAATAATTTTGTGGTATGTAAAAATAAACTCAATCTGTTGGGGTAGCAATGAATGGAAATCGTAAGAGAGTTAAGTATAGTCTGATAGCAACTGCTGCTATTTTATGTATTTAACTATTGGCGGTAAATGCTCTAATCTCGCTAAATTATTACAGGCCAGTGAATATAAGTATAAACGATAATCAATTAATATAATTGTACTATCGAGTTCGTAAAGTGCGATTTCCTGCGAGTGATGGCGCTGACTGAGCGGTGTACTCTGCGAGTGAAAATTAAATAACAGACAGACGAATACAACTGGATGGGCGAACGAACAGTTGTACGCCCCTTAAGTAAAACATATTTACAACCTCAAAAATTTAGTTAATATCTTCGGGTTTATTTTTCCCTTTAATTCTAAATATTGCACCCCTGCATGCATTTCACAACAAGTTAATTACATGAATGCGATTCTAGAACTTGTTATACATCGACTGCTGTTCACTAATTCAGCACAGTGAGTTTAGTTCTTCATATATCTATTTATTAATTTGGCAGCTAGACTCAAGTCAACTAAACGACAACATAATACTGCACGTTGACAGGTGCATTTGAATGCAGCGCTGACGAGGTTGTGGTGTGAGAATGAGTGTCACCAGGTTGACTTGACTAGTTCATTGAGGAAAGAGTTGCAATGACGGTTGTGTGGAGTGATGATAGCCTTTATATGAGCTGGGGGTGGGTGCTGTGATAGAGCCATTGCTCATCGTGTAGCGGTCTTGCTGACACAAGGGAATCTAGCGTCTTTGCTCTTGACTTTGATCAATGGAAGGGGAGCTCTGCTGCCGCCAAATGGGATTTCTGAAGTGAACGCATTTCTTAGCTTCTCCCTAACAAAAATACCGCCTTAATTTTCACTCAGACGAAGCGGTCGATCTGTGTCGTCTTTGGCTCAGAGTCAAATACAAGCGATCATCGTTCTTTTCATGACAATTATCCGAGTTGACACAAGCTAAAACAGAGAAAATAATTTTCTTAGGCTTCAAAGTTGAGACTGAAGAATATTGTGACGAGGCAAATGACAGGGAAGCCAAATATAGGAGAAATTTGGTTAAGATACTAAAACCTGCTGAAAAATTAAATTAAGCTCCCATGGGAATGTCCAAGAAACAATCTACAGAGTGAAAATTTTCTTTTTCGATCTGAAAATAAAAATACTTCAAAAATGTATACTTAATTTAAGATAACTTTCATTGATACAATATGTACCCTATCTGCACGCATACTCGTACTTTTCAGAAAGTAGAGTGATTTTTATTCAGTGCCTACATATTGCACCTTTCTATCATTCTCTGCATTAATATTTTCTGTCCTTAAAAATCTAGGAGTTTTAATTTCTCGACCATCCAGTGACTGAACAAAAAGTCTTTCCTTCATTTACTCGTTATATAAAAAAGAAGCTTCGGTATTGGCTGCCGGCCGTGGGTTTTTATCGCTGATTTAATGGCAGAAAGCGAACAGAAAAACCTTTGTCGTTCGAGCAGAAAAGACGCCAGTGGACGCTGGAAATTATTCTCGAGATCTTCTTCGAGTTTGAGCGGCCCTGGATGTTTTAGCGTTGACAACTTATGTAGAACTTGAAGAATTGCCGTCACATGCTGAGGAATTCCTACCTCAAGGACTCATTAAGGTTGCGAACTGAATAAACGGAAGTTAATGATTCTTCAATTGAAGTCAAAGAGAGCTTCTCAATGAGCTCAAATATTGAAAGCATTTTTTACAATAATGATGGCATCAGCCATATAGACCATGGCCAATGCAGATAATTCGCAAAGCTTCAAGGTAATGTAAATATCCGATTAAAGTGAAACAAGAATTGTTCTGCAACAAAAATTGTTCTGCATGGAAATTAAATGATTCAATGAACAGAAATTTCCTTCTCTTTTCTATATGCTTTGTATAAAATAAACAGAATGCATTTATTCTACAAGACATAAATTTCATTATACAGGATGAGGCATAGTTCTTGTTACATGTTTTCGAATCAATTTTAATAATGATTATTTCGCAAATATCACCCAATGTAAGCTTATGAAATTAATTATCAAGGATAGGCCTAATTTTTTACAAAAATATTAGCCACTAACTATTGACAATATCTGTTAAATTGATGTGAAAGTTCATTATAGAGAAGCATGAAAAGGGACTGAGTCCATCTGAAATATTCAAACTAGGGATAAACCTCAAAATCAACAGAATGTTGATGAAAAGAAAAATTGACATACTCCCTGCCAGAGTATCAAAGTTCAAAGTCAAAATTGAATAAATGCTAGGTGAAAATACTGTTTGAAGTATGATAGTTCATGCGGCCATGAAAGACTTCCCTAAATGACTTCACAATGTACGGAGGGCAAATAAGAAGCATCTTAAATAATTTTTTTGCAGTCTTACGTTAGTAAAATTACTTGCTATTTATTACAATCAGACCTTGAAATAAATTTTTTTTACAAGAAAAAATTGTTTTTGTTTTGTAACAGTATTTAACCCCTACCCTGTAATGCAAAACTTGTCAGGATAAAAGGGTTTCATGAGGACTTGGAGAGTTATCACCTTGGTCAAGCCAAGGGCCTAGGGTCAATTAAGTTCTTCCAATGCAATATTGAAGAATTTTGACATTAATTCAATATTATCTACTGAATCAGGTGTAGTGAGCGTTAAGGACTATTTCATGTATAAAATTTTTTGTTCAAATTTCTACAGTATACGATAATTTGAAAATACCTAGCTTGAAAATAATATTTTACTTTCCACTAATATTATAGGTTGCCTTTCTTTGCATGGTAAGGATTATTCAGAAAGTCAAGTTATTATGCCTCAAATTTTTTATACACAAAAGGAGACCTCAATAATTGTAAGAATAGAATAAATGTTCAGCTACAGCATAAAATGATCAACAAGAGCCACAGCCCCGCCGTGATTTTCCTACTTTGAAGTAAAACTCATCTACGCTCCAGAGCTCAACACGTAATGGCGTCTTCCGTTTCGTACGCACCTCTGTACGCATTCATTAATTCTTAGTTGCTCGGTCATTTGTAGAACGATTAAGGCTCATCATGAGAGTAAACATATCTGAAAATTTTTTCCAGGAGCGCTGCAAATGGTGTAAGCAGTCTGAAGAGCACGAAGAATTATATAATTTTTAGAATTAATTTTAACAATTGGCAATTAGGAATACACGTGGCACACAGTTTTCTAAATACCAGTTTAGGTAAAGCCTTACTAACAGCACAACAAATACTGCTAAAATCAATAGGAATCCCTTACATAAGTCATACAACGATTAGTGTGAATTATTTCGTACAACTCATGTTCAAGTATTTCTCTTACACCATCATAACAATCCAAGGCTCAACTCTGAAACACCTTTCTCTGAATCCTCTTCTATTACAATTTCAGGAAGAAGCTGTTCTCTCAATCTCTTCATATCTTATAACTACTTAGCACTACCTTTACAATCTACTGTACCCAACAACGCTCTTAGGACACCTGTTCTTCTTCGCACCACATCATCCCCAGTCCTTTCCAAGGGCTCATCGTGCCTAAACTTGTACATCTCAGCTATCTCGTCCCTAATTCTCATATTTTTTCCTGTATTGAAAATTCTTAGCCATCAAGTTTCTTCACCAAACAATGAGAGTTGAAGCAAATTACACTTTCCTGTATACTCCATTAGGCATTCATTCACTGGTAACTCACCATGCTGCAACACTGCAGTCAATTTTCCCCCTATTCCTATTTCTTCGTAGAATTTCTCAACATAATATTCTTGATTTTTTTATTGCGCTCCTGTTGCTATTTACAAGAAGGTGCGACTAGCCTCTATTTCTGCTCAGGGTTGTCTCTGTAATTAAAAAGAAATTAATTTAGCTGATTTTTCTTACCATTAACTTGAATGAATCGAAAATTTTTGTACCAAAAACTATAACATCTGTCTTTTTCTCTCTCCTAGAAATATTCATCAGTGCATAAAAAATTTCAGCAATATCCCCTGGTCGCATCTAAGCCACATTAGGTTTCTGGAATCAATCACTCACTTCACAATCTGCTCCGACGCTCGCTCGAGTATTTGCTTTTAAACGCTCTCCTACATTTATCAAATGTCTGCCATCTTAAAAGATACTAAGAACATTTTACTCAGGATCTTTATCGTAAATCTTTTTAACCCTTTAGCGACCAAGTGGACTATTCGGTCGCCTTTCACGGTCTTTGGGAGAATTGTTCTAATAATTAAACAGTGAGCAATATGAGGTTGCTACTAGGTTTGAACGCTTCGGCATGTTACAGCGTCGTACTTTTGGCTACCTGGCTCTCAGCGTGCTTCATTGCATCAGTGTACAGACGGTCTTTGTGAGCTTAAATGTAGAAACTAGAAAAACAAATTGGTCGCTAAAGGGTTAAGACCCATGAGGGTCAAGAACACCTATTTCCCGTTCTCTTGCAACAGCGAACTGCTAGCAACACTCCCTCCGTTCAGAATACCCACATTCTACCCATCGGTACAAAAGAGTCTTCTGAGCTAAGTTTGGACAACAAACTAATGCCTCTCGAACTTTTGCTACAATGCCTGCACCCAATTTATTCTTATTAACATTGCAACACAAGCTATTGTTATAATGTGCAATTTCTGTATCAAAACAGTATATATGGATAACCTAACGATGAACATAGTGTCAGAGCTGTATTAAAAATGCAATTAGTAGCACCTTGAAATTTTTCTACCTGTTCGGTTCTGGTATGTTGCTATGTCGCACTGAAGAAACAATTCAAATGTAGTAGAAAAAATTTGAATTTAAAAGAGTAGGATGACTCATTAGCTTATAAGCTCAAATGAAAGAGAATTTGAAACATTTGTGGAGCTGTTAATTCATGTCAATGTTCAGTTTGCCTTCACTAGTTTGTATTAGAACGAACAGGACTGATCATCAAAGTATATTTAGTTATTTCGTATGAACTTATTTCAGTTGCAATTAGGAAATCATTCTTAACGCAGTCACAACATAAGTGACTATAAAAACCAGTAAAAATAGTCGAGAATGTTAAGAGAAATGAATGGTGAAGTCTGTGCTGAGCGCTGGTGTCTGGAAGAACAGACCTGCAACCCTGAATGCAAACACATCCTGGCACGATCCCAGCCACTTGACGACCACCAGAAACACTCATGTGCCTCTTCATTTGACTCCCAGCGCAAATCCAAGAGACTGCGCTAAAGTTCTTACTTCTGAAACTTATTGTAATTTTACATGATAAGACAACGTGCGCAGGAGAATTGCTGCAGCTTAAGTCGTCAGTAAAATTGAACAGACAGAGCATTAATGGCGCTAGACCACCTGCAGGCCAGTAACTTGAACAGTTGTTGAACGTAAGCAAGTAGCTCAGTTTCAAGAGACTAATTATACAGAGTGCGGCAACATACCTTACTTTTTTCAAGGCGCTTTGCTTTGAAAAAAAAGGAAGTTATGTTACCGTAATCTGTTAGTGCATGGTTTACGTTTGACAGATATTTCAATTTTACTTTAAGTGAGGGCCGGCATAAGTGAACTTAAATTGCAACAGTTTATCTTATACACCTTCAATAGATTGTTTTAGTTTTAACCTATATTTTTCGAAAGCATAATTCTTCAGGATGCCGGACATGGCATTCTCACTTGAAGGATGTAGTTTGTATCCCTAGATATAAATTCAAGTTTAAATTTTTAGGAGTTAGTTAAGATTTCAATTTGATTTTTTCGTCGTTTCGATCCAAGAAAGTCATTATAAGTCCAAACAGGTAATCTCAAATGCAAACTCAGCAAAGTATTCATACAAACTGTAGGATTTTGTTCAAGTTCAAATTATTTCGTTAATACGCAATTATATCCTATACACAATACACTTGTGTCTACTTCTAGACTGTCATCTCAAATCTGAGAAAGCACGAGTTATGACACTTTATTTCGTTTCACGACTAAGCTCACTATTTTAGTTGAAGTCAAGTTTCCTGAACAGTATGTCTGTACACTATAAATTTTGTCGTAATACGGTCCGAGTAAATCGTAATGTAGCTTGTCAAAGCATAAAAAGATTGCATTACGTACTATTGCTAAGATTTAGCTGTCAGGCTGTTGAGTTCAACCCAGCGTCTGAAGAAAATTTCTTTGTTTTCTTTAATTTCACACTTCAGGAGTAATGGCTGGAGAAATTCACCTCATATTTTGAATAATGAAGACATGCCAGTTTTCTGTGTCAACAGGGAATTTGCTGCATAACGTTTATAGTAGGACAAAAGAATACACATTATATTCTGATTCTTACATTAATACTCAAATAGGCTCTGCATATGTTGTGAACATCCAAGACTTAACCTCGTAGCAATAATAACCGTCAGTAAAATAAAGAGATATTCTTGTTCTTTCAAGTATTCATGGTAATTTTACATTAAGAAAAAGTACGATTACATAAAAAATTCTTCTTGGGAAAAAATTCATTCTTTGGCGTGGGACTTCGGTATTGAACCAAGAATGGGCCAAACGGCTCGTTCCTATTGCCTTATTCTATTCTATTCTAGAATTACATTTGAACTTTAATTATACAATGCTCTTTCATCTTACATGCCAGATAATTTCAATTTTTCAATTTAGTTTCACGAGGAAATTTAAAAGCTCATGAGGACAATTTTTGTTTTCTGAACCATTACTTTATGACGCAGAACTTGAAATGAAACTAAATACTTTTACGACGAAAATGATCGTAGAAAATGTTCTCGTTGCAGCAATACAAATACGTAATCAAAGAACCGTCCAGTCTAGGCATCCTTCCCACCTTTTTAAGATATACAGCGACCGTTGAGGTTGTATTCTCTCTGAGTTCTTTATCATTAACACCTGTGAGAATTTCTTTACTCTGAAGAAACTTTTCATTCACTGAAATTGATATTCATGTTGTATACTGTAATGAATTTATCGATAACGCACTGTAAACTGCAACACTCATAAACAAATTTCGAGGACAATATTCCAAACTGGAAAAGATTGCTACTTCACATACGTAGATAGCATTTACATGCACAGAATGAAGGTCTACAAGTTAAATCGATTGATTCGGCACGTTTTCCTTTTGGTAGATAGTGAGCTTTATACTAAACAGAATATTTTTAATAAAATCAGAAGCAAATGAAAATGTATTTGTGAAGATTTGTTACGCTTGATGTCCTACTGCATATCGTTACATCGAAATATAAACTTTCTTTGCTTATGAATCCAGCCTCTCTGTAAAATTGTACACTTTCGTAATTATATCGGCTTCTACTAAAAAAACGACGACGTAAATAAAGATTTGAAGTACTCAATTTTTTTGTAATGATTTCAAATATTCTATCGACTAAAAGATACAGGTTTGTGGGTGATTTCATTCCACGACCATTAGTGAACAAAGTACTGTATGTAGTACTATAAGAAATACACAGAGTAAAAATAGGTAATTTTTACCAAGTCGTAAAGTTTCAGTACGAATTTCTGAGTGGCGAGGAAAACAAAGAAAAAATCGTGCTTGGACTCTGTTTTCGGTCTGATGAGCACGTATGTAAACAAGAACCAAAGACCGCACCAAATGTGGTGCTGGAACTTAGGGCTCGGAGCAGGGGTGGCAGCGCTAGTGGTCATTCTAAAAATCCATTCCCAGGGTCCAGAAAACAGAAAAGCATGTGAGCTGGAGATGCCAGTACTTATGAAAAACGAAGTGCGAGTATTAATTCATTAGTATATTGATAACTCTCAATTACATACATGAGCTATTTCAGCACAAATTAATTCTAAACTCTACTTCGTGGCCGTGGCAAGAAATTTACTATTGTCTTAAAAGTACATGTTTTTCAAGTGCTGTGTGACTGGTGCACGTATCTAACATATCACGCGGTTCTGTAACGTGAGCCACTGAACGTCAATCAGTGAATATTTTTTGCGAAAAAAGTCATGTAACATGGCTCATTGTTATGGGATCTATGTAAAGAGAGGTGCTGAGGTCGAGAAAGGTTAAGAAATGCCGTGTAGAAGGTAACATAGAAAATCATTGTGGGGGCTGGGCCTCAGCACCCATTGTGTAATTTATGCGGGCAGACCAACACAAGAACAAACATTAGATCGTGCCGAACAGGCGGGCTTCGAATCGGAACAGCGACCGCCCTCGCACTCTGATCAGAAACTGCATGGTTTGTTTCAGCTAATATTCCACACTGAATAGTCGGTTTGGATAGAGGTTACAATTATACGACTGCAATTTAATTTTAGGCTACTACATTTAAATGAAACTCGATGTATAAATGCTAGTGGCGGCCTTTCTGCCGGTTTCAGATTAAAAATACAAGTTCTGTTGTTGAATCCACGAGGTGTTGATCTAGATTCTATGAAAAAATGCCATGAAGAAACAAACATTCAATTCAACGAGCAGATGACATTGAAAAAAATTACTGAAGAATTTTGTATATCTATGTAGTGAAAACTATGAAACATTATACACAAAACATTACCTTGTATTTCTTTCAATTTTCACCCCTGAGGCAGCAGTCATAAAAGCCATGGGCTCTCAAAAAAGGGTAGGAAAAAGAATCGTTTTGAGAACATTAAAAATGCAATCGCTAGCATCACACCAGATACGAGACATAGTATACGTGTTTACTCATTTATTGCACTATTTAGTACATGCGTTGTGAGCAGCAATACGATTTACTCAGGCACCATGAATTCCTGGAGTGAAAACTAATGTATAACTTTATTTATGCCTCACGTGCGGAAATTGAACAAGAACGATAAGTGAAAACTCCATGGCATTAACATGGTGCTAGACGACCGTTTTCCTAGAAGAAATCTCAAGTCAACGCAAAGAATAAAACTTTCTACAAAGTTTTCGTTGATAAATAGCAAGCATCATTGGCCGATAGATCTGCTTGAAATACTGGAATATTGAGTTATATATGTTGAAAACATAAAATTGAGTCTACCGCGTCCATAAGGGATTTCTCGATGATTTATGCACATAAATTCAGCGCTCTGGCCCATTGACTATTTCGCAGGAGAAAGAAAAGTAGGGGAATCTATCCAGTACCTATGGCGAATCTTTGTAGCTCTGAACTGTACACACTATGCAGAAAAAGTAGTCATGCGTAATTTTCTGCAAAAAATAGAATTTAGCGTTTTTTCCCCAGAATTCATTTTAGCAAAACACTCAAGCAGGAGGAAAAGATTTATACAGTTGTTCTTCCATTCCATGATGTTTCATTCCAACAAGTAACAGAAATACAATAATTAGAGCTTGCGCTACGAGAGGCAGATAACATCTCACAATAGGCGTCAGAGAGACTAAAAACATAAAATGTCTTTGACCATAGAAAACGACAGAGAAGAACACACGAGGAAGTAAATCCATATATATGTAAGTCAGACGTCTGATAGCTAATATATTTTTTTATCAGTAAGAACAGATGGCAATAAATAAATGGATCGTATTCTCTTAATCTAATTCAACACAAGTAAACTAACCGCTGCAAAGCATGGATAATTCAGTTTCCTGAAATTGCATGATGTTGATCACCAATGATCCCCAATTTTCTGTACATTACGAATCGCAGAGTCGCCCGTAATATTTCCTCGGGCTCCATCCCATTGATTTCGATCGGTACACTTGCGAAGCACGAAATTTTCCATCCTCTACTTCTTACCAGAGAAATGCATGTAATTCGTAACATAAATGTAATTTTATTTTACATCCCACTTCTTAGTCTCATCATATTTGTAGTATTATACACCTGTGTGATGCTTGGTTGCATGAACATACAAGTCTTGAATAAGCGCACTTTGATATAATCTACCCCTATACATATCTTCCTTTATGTTTGAGGCTTTGAATATCAGATAGAGGAAAAACCACGAGTATTTACGAATACATTGAGATTGTATTGTAGAAACATATGTATTTCAATTGATTTCATCACAGCTTTATTTCACAACTCGTGGGTTTGTTGATTATATTGCTGCAAAATTAAAGTTATTAAACTTATTTAAATGATGATAGTGAGACAACGAATGAGACGCTACTGACAGCGGCTTTGAGAGGATCAGAGAGAGAGAGAGACAATATTAGAGAGGAATCGACAACGGAGAGGAATATGTTGCATATATTTTAAGGTTATTAAAACTTAAGCCATTTAGATTACGTGGTTCCTACTAATAAATAAAATTTTGTTTAATTTTATGGTTTTCTACTTTACCTTTGCGATTTATTATGCTACATAGCAAACATCAGAGAAGCACGAAATGGTTGCGCAGGAGAAATAATTTCCCAAGTACATAAATATCTCTTCACAAACCACGATAACCCTTGCATCTGAATTCGAAATTCACTGATGAAGGAACTGCTTAATGACTATTTAAATTTTCATAAACACAAATTTCACTTAAATTTACTTTTATCTAAAAATCACATGTCATCAAAGGAATATTTTTAGAAAATGGGAACCAAATACGTCACACGTAAATCTGCGTAGTTCGTGAAATAAGAAAATTATCGTAACAAAAGATGCAAATGATACTAAAAATTTCATGCATTTGTTCAATGCAAATCAGTTTTCGAAATCAAAGCCGCTGGAGAACATTTCCAAAACAAAACAATAAATTAATCTCATTAATTAATCACAGCAGCCAAATAATTCTACTTTACTCCTATTACATAGAATAAATTAGAAACAAAACAGTGAGCCAAGTGTGTGTCAGTGAATTGAGCGTCTAGTATTTAAAGAAGATTGGTCAATTTTGTTACTTTATATGCATTTAATGAGGTTGAGGAATTAATCTCACACATGCATCTGGCCGCAATAAAAGTGTACGCAACTCCTGAGACAGACTAAGGCTCCTGTTGGGTCTTGCTCCACCTCGTCCGCCTGCGCCGTAACTCGTGCTCAGGAAAATTCGGATGCGAGAAGAGCGGATGCGGAAGCGGGGGACCGGTCCATGCCGACAACTGAAATTGGTGAGCGGATTAATGAAGGCAGCCGTAATGGCGGACGCAGGGGCTTCATGAGCGACTTGATGGCCGGGCGAGGACTGGTCTAATGGAAAGCAGGGATTAAAATGGCAGGGGGAGTGAATGACGGAGTGCGCAACGCATGAAGAGCGAGTGTGAGACGAATGAAGAGAGCTTGTGAGATGTGTGAATAGGGAGTGTGAGACGAGGGAAGAGAGGGTGGGAGACGTGTGAATAGGAAGTAGGAAACGAGTGAAGAGGAAGTGTGAGACGAGGGAAGAGGGGGTTTGAGACTAGTGAAGAGATAGTGTGAGACGATGGAAGAGGGAGTTTAAGACGCGAGAAAAAAGAATGGGAGAGAAGGGAAGAGGTAGTGTGAGACGCGTGAAGAGGATGTGAGATATGAGTAAAAAGTGAATGTGAAACGAGTGACAAAGTATGAGACGAATGAAGAGTGAGTTTGAAACGAATGACGGAGGAGCATGAGACAAATGGGCTAAGGAAGAGGATGAACTTATGAAAAGATGTCAAACAGGAGAAAAAAGACTGTTAGTCTTGTGAGCAATGAGGCAGTAACAAACCAGATTGAAAGAATAACGACAGAAGCTACGAGACAGTGTGGGTCTCGTGAGGAAGAGTGTTCGTGAGGCGAGGGAGTGAGTCGAGGGGTTGATCAGTAAATAGAGTGTTGATAAGACTGCTCACTGACGAGGGAGATAAAAATACGGGAGTAAAAGAAGGGGTGCAAAACGCACTACAAGTAACTAGAGATGTCCTGCGGAACACGGGGGAGTAAAGTGGGAGTTTTGATCTCGAGAGTCGCATTTTTTGGTGTGGGAGTTGGTTTCGTCGGCTGACCAAAAGGAGTCTAGGGAATTATGGTGCGGAGAGTGGGAGTAAGTTTTCGTCGGGTGGTCATACTGCAAGGTATGATACAACCAATAACAAGACCATATTGCAAGGTATGATACAACCAATAACAAGAATAGAATAGAATAGAATAGAATGAGGCTATAGGAACGAACCTTTGGGCCCATTCTTGGGTCGGATAATTATTTCGATAATTATTCGATTGTTTACCCAAGTCCCATGCCGTATTTCTAACCGCGTCAACCATGTCGGCAGCGGGATTCGAACCCGGGTCTTTCCGCTCGCAAGCAGATTCGCTCACCAGTCGACCAAGCTGGTGATGCAAAGGAAGGCATGACCAAAAACAAGACCGTACTGCAAGAGATGATACAACCAGGAACAAGACCATACTGCAAGAGATGATACAACCAGAAACAAGACCATACTGTGAGAGATGATACAACCAGAAACAAGACCACACTGTAAGAGATGATACAACCAGAAACAAGACCATACTGTGAGAGATGATACAACCAGAAACAAGACCACACTGTAAGAGATGATACAACCAGAAACAAGACCATTTTCCAAAAAATGACACACCCGGTACACAAGCTCAAAAACCGTGTGTCACCAGTAATGTAAAGCGCTCACTCAGTACGCACTCAGTTACACTTCACAAATGCCTCAAAATACAAAATGGCAGAGACTCTGCTGTTCACTTTTTTCTGTAAGTTGTCTAACAACATCCATACACCAAGAATGCACCACCATAGGTAATCCTCGATCGGTACTTCGATTTGTACTGAAGCCTTCGGTAAACAAACTTAGTTTTGAACTTTTCGTTTCGATTATTGTTTAAAATTTTCTACTGCACATTCACTTACGAATGAATAGCAATGTTCTTCTGTCGACTGCAATTAGCAATTGTTGTTAAGAATTACTTAGTTCTAAATCTAAATCTTAGTTTTCAAACTCGATTTGAAAATGAAGCGCTTTCAAACTGGGGCTAAGCATCCAGCGTGCAATTCGATTCCAGGTCTCTTGTACACGGATCAAGGAGCGGCTATCTCTTTCTCCTCTCTGGAGATCCGCGGGTCAGCGGTGGGATATTTGGTCCAATTCTATTTCGAGTTTAATCGAATGGACACTCGGTCAAAGGAGCACGAATAACTGCGAGGGGATCTCGGGAGATCAACTGATCTGCGCAGGGACTCGGGCGCAGCTGCTGATCTCGTTTCGCAGCCACGAGTTGAAGCGCCGTGTTACAATAAGACAATCATCTCAAAAAACTTTAATTTTAGCGATGTAAATGAATATAAAACTGGTGACGGCTAATAATTTAGTGAATGCCATACTGAAAAACTTCGTTGTGTTTCTAGTATTTTTGCAAGATTCAATATCTGTATACCTACATTTCAAAAAGAGTGAGCAATTTGATGTCAACTATCAAATTCATGAGTGTCATCAAAAATTTGAAAACATATCAAAATCAACTTTTGTTACATTAAACTGAAACAATATTTATTCTCGTTTGTTGACGTTGGGAGCTAAGAGAGGATGAGTAATGTATCAAAAGAAGTTAAAGTATGGTGAAATTTTTTGTCAAAAGTTTGATTCTCAGCTTTAGAAAATCGTACCCGTGTAAAGCAAAACGTGTACAGGTTAACTAACATATTGTACATTAACACTCACTGGAACTTATACAGTAAGAAGTATTAAAGATATGCTAGTTGCACCATAAAACAGAAATCAATAGTGCTTGAGAAATATTCTACACGACATACATTTAGATTTTAGAGCAATCACCGATAATTATATGCATTCGAATTCCAATTCATGTAGATTCACCACCTACCGGATAAAATTTAGAGTTCTACCGATCAAAAAATTTTCATATACAAGAACGATACGCGAGACAAGGAGCAGGGATACCGCAATTAAATGAGCATCCTTGAACGCTAACGTCCACCCACAACATGTAGAACAAATGAAGGATTCCCACGACTCATGTCGTGCATAATTATTACAAAACCACAAGACAGATTTAGATAGAACAACTGCTGAATTTTCAAATAATTGAAAACGGTGCTACAAATTTAATATATTCAAGTGTTGATAAGAAAAGTGCCATTTGAGCTTGGTCTTGAGCTTACAGCATCACAGTGTGTTGAACAGCACTCGATCCAAAGCACCCGGATCCCTAAAGTAAAATTCCTACGAAAATCATAACGGCAAGTTATAAGATCCACTTTGCGCTATCGTCACTCGATTTTATATCAAAAATATTAGAAAACTCATACCGTGTCTCTATACATTTCATAAAATAGAACATAAATTCCATAAAGCCCAAAAGCATTCTCTACAGGGTAAGGCGTTTGGGCTTCACGCAGAACTGGAGCACCACAACACCAACACAGCGTTACCGTGTATATTTCACGCAGAACTGGAGCACCACAACACCCACACCGCGTTACCGTATATATTTCACGCAGAACTGGAGCACCACAACACCCACACCGCGTTACCGTGTATATTTCACGCAGAACTGGAGCATCACAACACCAACACCACGTTACCGTGTATATTTCAAGTCACACAACTGGAGCACCACAAGACCCATATCGTGCTACCGTCCATCTTTCATCAAGCGCGGTAGGAGGGAATGTTTTGAAGACCCCTGAGCGGCGGGGCAAGGCCGTTCTTCACATTAATCGCAACATTCTTCATAGACGCGAGGGGATGAAGTATTTTTCGCGCGTGCATTTGCTTTTGTCGGGCAAAATAAATCGCACCGCAACAGGCAAACTTTTCCACAGCGTCTGGGAACTTATGAGCCCCGATTGCAATGACGAACGCCGGCTCGACTGCAGTGCATGAGTGAGCGGCGCTACACCACCTTCCTTTCGTGAGCAATTTCCCGCTCAGAATTATGGCTCTTCCAAGCGAATTCAACATCTACCATAAATAAATGGCACCCGCTTTCACAAGGAAGTGAAACAATATTTTATATTTAAATTCGAATGTAATAAGAAAAAGTCTGCGTCATTTTCAATAGTTTGAATAACTCTTGCTCTCATATCATAATAATAACAAAATGTAGTAGCTTTTTAATTTCAGTTGATTTTGAATAAAATGAAGCTTTTGATTCGAAGTTTTCTCGTGCCCATTTTCATTGATCCAATTACACATCCATTGCAGTAGTAATTAAATGTCCATAAGTAGAAATTCAGGATAATCGCACTGAATCCCATTATTCCGACAAATAAAATTTATCAAACAACCAATTTGAATGGATCCCACAATATGTGAGATTAATAGACCAGAAGGTTGCCAGCCAAGCTTTCTTCATTTCTATTCATAATGATGAAGAAGTCTACCAAAGATAGTAGTAATATATTGACGTCGAGTGAGAGTTTAAGAGATGGTTTCCAGTACTTCTTCTGTCTAAAATGTTCGAGTTCAGTTATGGGGTTGCCGTAAAGTCATGATGTGACTCTAAGGGACTTGGGAGAATAACACGAACCTCCATTGATTCATCTTAAGCAGTTGACAAGCATTATGGATTTGTTGTAAACTCTTTAACCGGCTGATATATTTCGAATTATTTGGGTCGCCTTTTTCTGGATTAAATAAATGAAACAATGGCTTCAAATACTTTTGAACGCAAGTTGGAATTATTCTTGCTGATGAAAAACATAGGTGTCTTACTTCAGTGCAGTTTGATGTATAACCATTACTTTGACTGGAAGCACTAAGCTAAAATTCGTCTGAGGGAGAACACCAGCAAGGCAAGTGAACATATTAGTTAGGGAGTATTTATTCATGTTACTATATGAAAATAAAATGGTTAAGCTTCACTCGTACAGTACTTGGAAATTCAATTATCATCTATAAACCATTTAGTCTGGCAAAATGAGATCAGCTCATTCCATAGCTGATGTTCATTTACTCCTAAGATTTGTAATCCCATTAGTAAAGTGCTTCAGCCTTGAATTTTTTTTAAATGCCCGTTTCAATTTTCTAATGGCTTTTAAAGTCAAACCATTCAGAGGATGTTGTAAACTAAGGGACATTTAATGGTTAAACCTAGAAGGGACTCTCAACTCAGACTGCAAGATTTTCTTGAAGTGATGCCACAAGCAGCTTGTCATCAAACTCAATTGGACGTCCTGTTCGGTCTTCATCTTCAAGGCTGGAAACCTCGCTTCTGAATTTCATTCTGAATTTCATAAAGCATCTTCTGCAGGTTGTATCATTCAAGCCATTTCTAGAGGCTGGGTGAATATTTGAAGTAACTTCAGCTCTAAAGTTCCCTTTATAAACTTAGATACCATTAGTGCTTCACATGCTCCTTATATTCTTCCATATTTAAAGGGCTGCAATTAGGGAAATTTTACTTAGATGATCCAGTAAAATAAAATAATTAAAAGGAGCTCACAACTTGTAAATAATACTTGATGTCATTAGACATTTAACCATTCTGTTGTTTCAGAAACAGTCAAAATCGAATATTATTTATAAGAAGACATGATACGTGACACTTCTCTGCTTAAAACAAGTCATTTAATTTCTTACATTTTCGAAATTTTGGGTCCTACAAGCCAGAGCACAATTTCCGACACGTACTTAGATTACTATTTATGGCTTCTTGCTGGTATGCTCTAGAAACATTTCAAATCATTGAGGCGATAATACATTTGAGGTTAAGAATACCAGTGCCATGCATTCATAATAAGTTCTCTCTGCCTAAGCTAAACAGAAAAAAGCCCATTGCACATCTAGTTATTGAAGGAAAATAGTGCAAGATCTAGCAGATAGAGGAGTGAAGAAAATAAATAAACATATTTAAGAATTGATTCAAAGCAAGGACGATCATGAATCAAATACAGAACCTAATTACAACCCTTGAATAATTATTTGTTTAAGCCTATAAATTTCTCATAATTATTTCATTACGAGCGAAAAGTTGAATAACAAGACCAAGGTCGAGTATTCAGCACATGCATCCTATTTTAAAGGTTGGTCCTAATTTTCAGCGGCTCCCCATCTATACAGCGTGTTCCATTTATTTACAATGCTAACTCCAATTACTAGCACCGTCCAGATAGCAAAAGCTTCGCTGATAAAGCGAGAGGAAATTGAAGGCGTCGTGTCACTCTGTCGTATCGCCATGAAATTTTTTCCCAAGACAGGTAAGAGAAATTAAAAAAATGTTGTATAAGTTTGCAATTGTGTTAAAAGAATGTATGATATACAAAAATACAATGAATCTGTTAAGTGAAAATTGTAGGTACTTTATAACAATTACAAAATAGTACATATGTTTATAAGAATTAAAATATTAACAACAAAATATCCTCTTGTTTCTATTCCCGAATCCTCGATCACTTTTTCACAAAGTCCTTCTGTTTTCTGAAGCATTGTCATCGAAGGGTCGTCCACTGTATAGAGGAAGGTAGTCGGTGCAAGATACAATTACAATACAATAAATTGGGAATTATTCAGCGGCATTGTTAAGTACTGGGTCAACTAAGGAAAATTCCAACGTTGTAGAACTACATTTAAGTTAAGTTAGAAAGCTTGAGAATGTGACAAAAATAAGCATTTCAATCTAAACAGAGGGAGCATTTATGAGACATTTAGATATTGCAATCACTGTCTGAAAATTTTCACTTCATATCTATGGAACGCCTAATTAAAAACGAGCATATTTAATTTAGAATACCGTGACTATGGTACTGAAATTCAAGATTAAGTGGTAGATATAGTCAGCCGGCTGCAAACCACTCATGAATTTTGCAAACACAGTGATCATGAGTTGCTCTGTCCCAGCGTCTACTTATGATGTCCCACCCTGCCGTTAATCCCTGTTTACAAAGTGAAGTCATTGCGCCAGAGGAGAATGTTATCAACTGGTAAAAAATTCTCAGCACTCTCTCCTGAGGTCTTACCATTACGAAGAAGCTGGAGACCCATTTACTGCAACTACAGGGTGGCGCATAAGTAACGCACCCTTTAAAAAAATTAATAATAAATAAAGTATTACCGCAATATACACTGGGTATCTGTAGACAGGATATGACATGTAAATAAACTTTAAGAGTTCCTCTATCGTTTGCAATTATCCCCATCGTTATACCTTTCATAGTTTATTTATTATTAATTTTTTAAAAGGGTGCGTTACTTATGCGCCACCCAGTACTTGGCACATGTGAATATCTCTTTTGTCTAACGCAAGGAATTGAAAACTATACTAACTGTACTAACTGGTCATTGTACTTATAGTTAAGAGAAATTGATAATCTGGACGTGAGGGTTTTCATCCTGATGATCACGCTCTGCGTGCAGTCGTAGTCTCGAATGAATCTGACAAAGCATTCTTGGACTCGAAAACCAGTCCACCTGGGCTGGTGAGAGGCGGGTTCTAAGACTTTGGTATCGGGCGGTCCTTCACAATCTGAGAGTACGTCACGCATGCGTGAAAGTGTCCCGATTAGTTTATCCATTACCTCAGAACATTATTCTATTAACAAAGTTGACTGAGATAAGCTCTAAGAGGAGCTTCTTTTCTAATTTGTCCTAGCAATCTAAAGTAACTTAATATTGAAACTACGTAAAACCATAATGCGACTTTTAGCCAAGGCTATATTTTTAAGGAAATGGATGTTTAACGGATAAGCGTTAGATATGCTTCACATTTCTACAAGGCAGCACTTACGATGTTATTGAGGGTAACTGTTATCCTGGTGTTCACTGATCATGTTTGTCGCAGTGGGATTTTCTTCACCTGCTTTTCATCTTAATCTATCTTTGTGATCTTACAAAGATAGATTACATCTATCTTTGGATTGTGGCTCGCCTCGCCCTCAAGGATAAAATTCCCGAGGACTTCCGGGTATTCACATCCACTTTCAGTTTTTAATTAACTTATAGCACACGCACGACGTCTATAAGAATCAAAATGTTCACTAATCATTTCAGAAATATTTATCATTATATCTTTATTCGAAGTTATTGAAACTAGAAATTAAACGCGATACAATTAAAATATGCTCAAAAAATCTATGTTGTCAGTTTTTACTTACATAAGCTTCTTATTTAAAAAATAATTTTCTAATTGGTGTTTGAGTCCCCCTTTTTCCCTAGATCTATTTTTGAAGAGTAGATTTTAAGGCTGAATAAATATAGACAACTTACTTAACAACATTAATCAAATCTGAGCAGCGATTGTACACATGCATGGAATCAAGTCCGTCAACATCTCATTTTTTAAAATTTCTGCTAGGGATAAGATGTATCACGTTGTAATATTTTTTCATTCATTTTCTCTATGAGAGAGATGCCTCGAAAATCAACTATACTCGTCAAGCTTGTTTTAAGAACAAATTTCTTTTTGTAAATATTTTTGAGAATCTTCGCTCAGTATCCGCTTGATTGAGACAACAAAAAAGCATACTAGCAAGTAAAGTACGTTGTGAACACTTTTGTAGCCACTAAGAATTAACAACAGCCTAACACGTTTTGATGCCTCCATGTCTAAGAGAATGCGTTTGGTAAGAAACGTAGAGTTGAATGTAAATTATATATCGAGTCAAGAAATATAAACATTGCAAAAAATAAAATAGCCCTGCCAGACACAGGGTGACTGCAGTCAAATCAATAATAAAAACCACAAGCAAAAATGTGTGCTTTGAAAACACGTTACTGATTATAAACTGTTATATTTCTAGGAATTTTAATAATGAGATAGGAGGACGCTGCGGTCACTTGACTCAAACAAATTATGAGAGAGAAATCAGCGGAATTTGAGGAATGGACCGAGATTAATGGATGTCGTGCATCTTTTGTCAGCAACGAGGTCCCTTCATTAATTGTGGCGGCCACAATATGTTAGTCTGTGAACTTTATTGATGTGTCCTCTAATATGCCCACTGATGTCCCAACCAATATGCTACATTTATGTACTCACCACTACACTCAACATTGTCCCAACCAATATGCTACATTTATGTACTCACCACTACACTCAACAATGTCCCAACCAATATGCTACATTTATGTACTCACCACTATACCCACCATTGTCCCAACTAATAAGCTACATTTATATACTTACCACTAGGTCAACTAATGTCCTGACCAGTGCGCTACATTTATATGCTCACCATCATACCCACTGATATAGTGATACATTTATATACTCCCCATTATTATGTCAATATGGTAATATACATACTCTTACTTTGGCGAATATCCTATGCTGAAGTATTGATGTAGATGATCCATTGCCGTCAAGGCCAATCTGATCCCCTTTGTTCTAAACAAAACTTGCTATCTAATGCGAACTATTCATGTTATGCACTAATGTTCTCTATTAATACGTGCCTGCTAGAATACTAATGTATTGATTCGAAACCAAGAGCCTGTCCACTGGCGGACGTTATCTATCAATATCGACACTTTAATTTTCTTGTCAAATGCGTACGCTGTAATTTTCAATTGACGTTCATACGTATCCTAGCGATGAGCAGTTCAGACTTAGATTTTTGATCGATATGTGCTTGGTACAAGAGATTACAGCATTACTCAGTGACACCAGAACTCGCAGCTTTGTGTTCTGACGGTGCCTTCAAGTTGCACGCTCAGGTTTTGCGGCAACTGAGCCTTTGTCAAGAAGGTCGATGGCGAGGGAGCTGAGAAACCCTTTCCTCAGTAAGAACTTGACTGTATGAAAGAAAGGTTTCTTTACAAAACAAAAGATGCAGTACTACCTTTACTGGTAGAATGCTTTTGTAATGGGTGCATAGAGTAGTAGCATATAATATAATATAATCTTCTATAACACAACTTCGTAATGTTAAACGAACCATAGCGTAGGATGTTTTTAATTTGTAAGCTAATTGCAGTTTATGATCACCAAAATGAAAAGTTGTGAACAGAATAGCTATGCTACACAAGTAACCCAGTCGATGTCAAAGTGTTACAACCGAAATGATGAAATGATTGCGTCCCATTCTGATTTCATGGTTGTTGAATGTGTCGAATTCACGTCGTTTAACATAACACATTCACCCAAAAAAACAAATTTCTGTACGCCACCCATCTATGCACTTCGCTCTGTGAGAAGTAAGTCTAAAATAGTTCACTTCTTCCGAATTTACACATTCTTTAACTTCGACTTGCCTCAGCGGCACGCTCTAAATTCATTATCATTTATTCGTGATTATCACCTGATTTGGTAACGCCCTTTCTTTTCATCTCTAATTTTTTTTATTTTTTGAGGCTGACTTAATAGATTTCTGATTGTGTTAGCAGCATTGATCAAGCCGAATTCTTATAGTTTTTGTCCCTTTCTCTATTGAATTGTATACTCGTTCAAGTCCTTGAGACTCCGACATTTTCAATTTTGGCATACCTGAGTTGTACTTCGGGTAAGTTGAATTTCACCAGTTTACATACATATAATCAACACCAAAATCCTCTACAAAATGCGATACGTACCCTACAAAAAAAAGCGTTACCGTCTAACACATTTCGTATTAAGAATAGAATAGAACAGGAACAGCAATAGAATAGAATCAACGGTAACATATGGATCGACCGAACACTTGTCCTAGTGAAGACTGAACCACGAACAACCCATAAGATCATCGACCTACACAAGGGGCATGCCCTAGTGAAGACTTTAGCAGGGATTCAAGGCTATGGAGCGACGAGCGACGAGCGTCAGCGTTGGACAGCAGAATAGCCGCAATGACAGCACAATGCAGAATAAATATTGTGATAAAGACCAGATAAATAAGCTCCAACGATCCCACTGACAGTTTCGGCGTAGCGTTACGCTTCCTGCAGTGCTACTGTCTTGAGAAATAAAGAGCTTTGCGTTGTGCAGGATAAGCAAGATGGCTACAAGGCTCGAAGTCATCGAGTATCCATGAACGTAACAATTAATATTTGCTCGAGTTTACTGTGGCATCGACGGAGCTGAGCTGGCAGCGACGCAGATGCTATCTTCCTCGAGTAGTTATTTTGCATGGCTTGGATGCTGCTTAAAAACATTGATTGCTTCTATTTAAGTTTGCAACAGTATATGAATAACAAAATTTAGAGTCACAAATGTGGAAATATTTTTCTTCATTTCGTTTTCTAAAGTAAAACCAAACTTGTGTTTCTGTTGAGAACCACGAATAGAAATTACAGCAGAACTTTTCATTTTGTAAATTGTATACAACTGCACCAAAATTTATAACAAATTTGTATTCTTATGTAATATATTATTATTTATATAACCCTTGTCAGATTTGGGAGCATGTTTTTTGTAAATAGGATGTAACGAAATAAAAAATAATGATTTTCAATACGAAAGTTCTCTTGAGGTAACTAAAATGGAAGTATTTCATGGGGAAATATCTTTGTGGATACAAGCGTGGCGCGATGGCCTTTAAAAGCACTCACATTTTCCTCAGATCAAAGTAACCGAGAAGAAAGCAACTTCTTCCATTAATTGGCAGTCTTACTCCATAAGTAATTCTGTGTTCCCCTACCATGAGAAGTGGTCTCCATCTCTCGTACCACTCATCATGGCACGGACCATTGAATGGCATCATCTAGAGGTCTCTTCTCAAGTCCTAATAAGCCTTGTGCTTGGTGAGAGAAGGGGGAAATGCAGCAACTGCAAGGCTTCTGAAGACTATGGCAATACAGAAATGCTGCACACGCACGTGTCCTACGATCACACCCTCGTCTGTCAAGTGAACCGATAATTTTAATGATTAGAGTTTCAGAATAAATATTGTACCCCTACAAAGAAATCATGCAATTGTTGAAAAAAGGAAAAATTTATTCATGCACAGAATTGTGAACATTCTGAAAGTTTACACAAATGTTTACAGGAGAAATGTGATACTTTGAATTATGGGGAAAAAAATTTTCAAGCACCGTTTCCATGGATACTTCCCTTCAAAGGCTTGCTCAAAGGCGGCGATGAAGCGAGCGAGGGTGCATGGTGAAGTTAATCAAGAAGCATCCTATTGAGACGCTGAGTTTTACTTGCTAATGAGTCCCCAAGAACAACATGGCATACAAACAAAAGCCACTTGACAACAATGCTGCTTGCTAGGGCGCTTATTTGCCCTATAATCTACAAAGTGCGCGGCAGCCGACCGAGACCTGGAACACAATACCATTCATCGCTAAAGACGAGGCAAATTTACTTAGGACCCAATGAAATATAATACTCAAGAGTCGGATGCCGCTCTCGATGTATTGGGCTCCCTCGACAGCGGATTTAATTTCATCCTATGGTTCTATAAAAGAAAAAGCCTTTTGACCAATTATTTTTCTCCCACCATAAGAATGAGACGAAAAAAATTGATGAAAGATGAATAGAAAGAAGGTCATTTGAAAAAAATCGGTAAGAATTGAGGTACAGTGCAGGCGTCAGAAGTAGAGATGAAGTCTGGAATGAAGAAGACATCTGAAATGGAGATTGAGTTAGAAATAGAGATGAAGTCTGGAATGGCAGGAATGTCTAGAATAGATCACGTAGTCACAGTTAAAATGTAATCTTGAAGGCTGAATTTTTTTCTGATAGATACCTCTAACTTTTACCAAAGAATTTCCTTCCAAAAATGTTGAACAAGTCTTTTAAATTTTGACATTTGTATTCGTTGATCAAGAGAATAAAGTCAGTAACTTCTTGAGCAGATGAAACTGGAGACTCCGAAGTAAATAACAAATAACTTGCTATTGGACAACGTTACTTCATGTTCTCTTTGTTATCATGAAAAAACACACGAAGATCAACTACATATTACTCAATAGTGTTCCATCCATATGAAAGGGAAACATTTTGGATGAAGCCTCCGCGTGATTGTAAACCTACACAACCCAAAAAAAAAACATTTTAGATTAGACAGCCAAATATTTGTTATTAAAGGAGATTTCGGGTTCAATGCACATGATCAAAGCACCAAAATTGTTGAAGAAAAGTATTTCTTTTTTTGAGACATACTGGTACACCGAAGCACTTTTTGCATCCTGCTTTCCTTCACACATCCAGTGACTAAATGACGGAGGTGGATGGCGGTATCCACACATGAACATCCAGTTACATATGTGAGCAAACCGACAGAAAAAATTAAGCAGTCGTTAACGAAAAGAGTAAAGTTTGTAGACGCCCATTCAGTCACAGGAAAGTACTTTAAATTAAAATGGAATTAAAATTTTAGCATTGATACTTGAAAATAGGCTAATATCAGCATTTTTTCGTTACCAGTTCAAAAAGAGTAGTTCACTTTTTAAAACTGAAATAGACGAAACAGAATAATTTCACTAATAGGAAACTGTCTTAATTTTGAGTAGTATGTTATGAAAAACTAAAACGATTATCTTCAAAAGTCAAGAAACTAAACGGAAAACTTTCATTAATTCCAGAAAGGATTGGCTAAAATATTATAATGAGGTAAAAATAAGTCTAAGAGTTATATTTGCTAGATAAAAATCAAATATGTAATGGTTTTGGATTGATACACTGTATATCTCCCATTTTAAAAAAACTGTCCAGCGAACATCACACCTGTGTTAATTTCATCGTATTTTTCTTAACTGCGGGATACTAGCACAGGATACTTGCACAAACACTTGGGATACTCGCGATACCTGCACGAACAAATAGTTTTCATGCAGTAGAAAAGAAGCATAAATCCGGAATTTTTACCCGTTATAGCTAGAGATTAAAAATTCTAAATTATGGCGAAGACTTACAATTATTACTCTTCAATGCGATCAATTTAAAAGTTATATTTTCCTCGGCGTTGTCTGTTTATCGTGAGCTAGAGGCAGTTTTCAAGACGAATGGACTTAGAAGTGTATTGCACTGCTTCGGTAGTGATGAGAACAAAAGGCGCGTACAATTGAAAAACACACTCACATTGAGGAACGCTGTCGGCAAGCTCCACCGAGGCTTTGAAAGCTGATCAGACGGGGATGACGTTGAGTGGCGAATATACAAAGCTCTTATGGAGGCCACACAATGCTAACTTCATCGCCAGGGCTGCGAACAATGATGCCGTATGTAAATCACAGAGCAAATGCGAGAAATGATGAACAAGATAGGCTTCTAAATACAGCTGACTTGGGGCTGTTGTCTACGGGATAGTTCGCGATTAGAATGCCAGGAAGGTAAAAAGGAGAAAATCGTTCCCAAATTATGTTGTTTTACTTCCTAACTTCGATAAAAATAATTATTTTACAAACTAATGTAATAAACCGTATTGGGGAAGAATAAAACTTTTGAGTTCATTCGAATGTGCGATATTTACAGTAGAAACTTGACCGGCTATGACTGAAGGCGCTGTCTTAGCACATTGTTGTAAGAGTAGCTGCTCCATTATGATCCTCTACTGCTTCGTTAGTTTTGTGCTGTTAATATAGCACGCATTGAGTTCTACTGACTGGCCGAACAAGAGAAGCTGCTGAATTCCTTGTGATCCTTAAACTAGTTGAGTTCCTTTCAAAATTTAGGGAGAAATTAAAAGAACCCCATAGGTCCGTAGCCCATTGTATGTTCCTGTATCGCTCCGCTGGGCTGGAAGATCAGTTCTCAAAAGTGAATGAGACTCCAATTTCATGCTGTGATAATTTCGAGAAAATGTTTGACCGCCCAGAGGCATGTGAAAAAACACTGACATTCTTCTTACCTCATTTAATGATGACTGATATGAAACGATCAGAACGGAATTCTCAGAGGCTCTATCATTGAGTTGGCTTAATTAGATATAAATTTACCATTTATGACCTCAGAATGGCATACCCATAAAATGTACAACAATTTGATCGCAGATATACTACTTTAATTTACCTCACAGTTACTGTCGAGTTCATTTTTCTTTTAAAGTTGCTGATGTTATGTTCCATCATCGGCATTTTGTTTCATGATATAATTTCGAAATGAAGTTGTGTCTAAAATACTTGAATAGAATTATAAGAATTTGGTGACAAAATCAAATGCAGGTAAAATTTTATAATAGCAATAGGCTTTTGTGAAGCTTAAATAGCAGCAATGAATAGCATACACTAAAACAAATTTCAACACAGACGTGACATTGTTTACCTGGCAAATTCTTAAGAGTGAACTGTTGAAACGGAAAATTCTAAATTACCCCGATTTGAAGACTGAGGGTGTTATAAAGTGAAATACTTCGATAAAATGAGTTGAACTTTGAGAGTCATTGGCTTTTGTTAAAGACCAACACGAAATCAATTTCAATCTTGACAAAACCATGGAAAAAATTATTTTAATTGTTGGCTATTTGACTAGAATTGCACATTTCAAATACTTCTCTGAAATTTTATGATCCTTTGAGTATTATCCATGCAAATCAAATATCCTTCAATATTGGGGTTTATACTCTTATTACACTCTCACGAACTTTCCATAAGCAGAGAACTTTCGTCAAGTAAACTCAAAAAGTAGCAAAATAGTTGGATACGTTTTGACTTTAAAAACAACCGTCAAAAGTGGCACGTAGTCTCGGTGTACGAGCGTGTGTGTGGTGTGTTCACAATAGAATTTATACAATTTAAGTGGGATCTTCATATTCTGAAAAATGAATCAAAACGTCACAAAAAAGTCCGTCATTGCCGTGTTTTGCTAACGTACTTGAAACGTTTGGCTGTTTCTCTCAATCCTAAGAACGCTGAATTAAATTAGACTCAGCTCAAAGATTTAGCATATAAACGAAAACATACATATATTCTCTGAATTGTATGCACCAACAATATCGGTTTATGTGCATTTTACTTACCTACGCACTGAAACTTCTGTGCGGTCACACCCAAAAATGCAGCTAAGATATGCAAATTAAATGCCAAGATATACACACCTCACCAAACTCATGGCAAATAAAAAAATTCCAGACATCTCGAACTCGTTTTTAGCAGACAGTAATGAATATGTAAATATGATACAAAACACCAAGTCAGTAATTCATTGTTTGCTTTCATCGCTAGTACTGTGAATGTACGTCCAACGAGGCAAAGTCATACTTCAAAAGCAAGAAAAGAAAGCGTATTCTAATGTCATTGCATGAAATAACGTTCACGATTGCTGTTCGAATGTCAAGCCTCTTTGGAAAAAGATGACATCCTAGGATTATTTTTTGATTGCGTAAGGGACTATGTACATACAGGATGAGTTCATCGAAGACTTTCAGTATTATACGAGAATAGTGTTCATCCATGGTGGTTTAGTCCCTGGTGGACTAAAATATGTATATTCATGAGGACATTGCAAGAAAAGAGCCCATTGGGGGAGCAGAACATTTACGTACTGCCATTACTGACGTTACACTTATGCAATTCTTCATAACAAAGGAGTATCTCTCAATGAAGTAGAAAACAGAAGCAGTTTCATATAGAGACTCTTTGAAAAGTGAATATTATCTTCATGAATAATATAATAGATGTTATTCATTCACTGAGGTATATGTCCTAAAGGGAAAACAGTAGTTTGAATTCTAGATCTCATATTTATAATTGAACTTAAGAATCTGTCTCTGATGATAAAGTAAGAACCTAAATTTTGCACTGAAATTATCACCATTATGAGAGGTTACTATGAACCATGAGCTAGGAATTACTTTGCGGCCCCAACTTCGAGTTCGAATATATACCTGAAGACTCTCGTCGTTCTGAAACATTAAAATAACAAAAACCTGAACTCCAAATTGAAATTGAGTTTAGTGGCAAGTTTATGTAAAGAACCTCACACGAGAGAGCGTAAAGTGGAGGAGGAGCGATGCATGACTGGGGCTTGAGGAGCAATGAAGCGAGCTTCCTCTCTTTAATCAGGAGCCTGGGACTGATGAGAGAGGCCTGATTGAAAGTAGAGTGAGGCGGCCCTGTTGCGCCGCCCTGCGTCAACCTCGCCTCAACTTCCGCTCTGCTACCAGCCAAATCTTCATCAAATAACAGTGTATGCTCGTCCTGTCCACACAGAAGCCATCAAAAACCATTCAGTGGCGGTTTTTCTATGCCGTTGAAATAATTCAATGCCTGAAGACATTTCAATTTCAAGTACTCACGCGGGATGAGGGGCAACAAATCATTGACAGTGGGAGGTGTCACTTGGCCATTTCTTAAACGCAATACTCCTACATTCACCGTACTTTCAGCAGTTCCTGAACATTCATGGGTTTCATCGATCGGGCCCATTCAATGTAAAATTAATCGAGAAAAACTCTTTCAAGGTCATGCGTAATAAATTCTAGTTAAAATCAAGGATCTTCGTGTGAATTAGAAATTATGTTTACAGCCAGAATATAGCAGACGTTGTGAAATAAAAGATGCTGACAAATCGAAATTATCTTCAATTTTACTTTACATTGCCACCATTAGAGCTATTAACATGAAGTACGTTGAAACGTATCTATTAGGCACTGATGAGAAAAACAGTTTCACAAGATTTTGAGTTATTTCACCTGATTTATCATGTACGAATAGCTATGACCATTACTACTTCGAAATAATTGACGAGCACAGATGCAGAAACACTAGTATAGTAAACAGCTCTGTTTTCTCCAAAATAGAACTATTGCAAATGTTATTTTTACCCCTGAACAGTAAAATTGACTGTTTTTTTGTGTTTGGTGTATTCTGAAGGAACTAACTCGGCTACACAATGTACGAGAGGTTTGGCCAGTTTGTTCATTGAAGGCAAGAAAAGAATCATCGTTCCGGTAGCCAGGGAACGAGATTAAGTCACCGTCTGCTGACTCAAAAAAAGCAGCTCGTGTCTTCCCTGAAGATTAGGAAACAATTACAATCGCTGATGCACTCGTTAATCTCATTTTTTATCAAATGAAATTGCCTAAAGTTCTAGTCCATTGAGTTGGCCGAGGGACACACGCAAGTGAATTTTTTTAGGAAAATCTGATTTCCTTTTACAATGAAACTTGAGAATAGGTCTGAGATGTTGTAGAAATTGATTCGTTATTCAAATGGAAAAAGTCTTATATAGTAATAAAAGTTCAACTTTTATGACAGAGCGTAGATATTTTTCTCATTAACTCATGTGGACAAGAGTTGTAAACCATCAATCTAGAATTGAGATGAGCACAGTGTTTATAATACAACAATTCAAAATTATTCCTAATGCTCTACAACAGAGTCAAGTAAATAATGCATTCAAGAATAGCAATACTGAATAAGTGTAATGCTTATAGCCTACGACTAGGCTCCATTACGTTACTGCCCAAACTTAAATCAACAGTCTTGTATAAATTTTAGAGTTTACAGTTGAGTGAACTCAACAAACGTTGCCTTGCAAGTCCAGACAGCGAATGGGAGGAGTCAATTTGGCTGTATCTTGAAATCAATTGATCTGGCGTAAGGACTTGAAATTTTGCGGTATCAGAGGGATCTTTGAAGCTATCTTCATTTGGGATCTAATTCCCGACTGTAGTTCAGGGCTTAAAGCTCTGATGAATGCGAGGTTAGGTTGTCTATAAATCAACAGACCTCTAATTAGTGAAAATTTCTGGATTTTCCAGCTACATGAGAAACAACCCAAATTTAATTCAAATTTACTTAGTGCTTAGGGAACTTGTTCTTTGGTGTAACCATCCTGCCGCCATGCTGAAGCAGTAAACTCAGTGAAGTAAGAACGTCTCAACGAGTTGCGGGCCATTCGATACCTACAACCCGGCGTGTAAACTGCGGACTAGAAACCAAACGTCTCCTTCCAAAGCCTGTAAACTCTGCATTTTAGTAGCAGTCAGCGTGATGCCAAAGGTTAATGATGAGGGTATTTTAATATTGCTGATATAAGCCTTGCTCGCTTGAGCACTGCGTGAATATCCATTGGAACATTATTCTTAATTACCCAGCAGATAATAAGGTGCTTCAACCCTTCTTACTTTATCGCTAGGAATGAGACGGCAGTTTCGAAGTTGAAATGAATCGAAGGCAGTTTCATAGACGATAGACATATATTTTATGCCAGAAATTGACCTTTTGAATTTCATCGTCACTGCGACAAATTACGAGTATGTTATTCAGCTCATTACAGGACAAACTAGTATGTGTTCTTAATTGCTAAATCTAGCAAGTTTTAGGGGATTCAAATAAGAAAAATTACCTGTTTAGAACTGACGAGTTAAAACAAATTAAGGGACTAAACGAGTACACACTATCCTTTAGATTAAACGAGTATTCACAAAATGCTTTTAAACGTATGCTCAAACAATTCACACATGACCTGTCTGTCCTTCAAATTGATTCACATATGAGAGTTAAAGAGCCAATTATGTTTCGAAGGGAACCTGTGAAACCCGATCCCTTACTTGACATGCGATCTGGTATGTCAGTCTCGTACCAGGCCAGTCTGCACACTTCGTGAAGTAAGGTACCTTTACGGTCAATGTACCTGTTACCTGTCGGAAATGTACTTTGGGCTTGTGTCAGTGAACTTTAATAGCCAATCTACAGAGATCTTTGAACCAGTGTACTTGTTTGGTATGCACAGCTTTTGATCTCTGCACCCGGATAGTGTGCTCAGGTTCTGATCTCTGCACCCGGATAGTGTGCTCAGGTTCTGATCTCTGCACCCGGATAGTGTGCTCAGGTTCTGATCTCTGCACCCGGATAGTGTGCTCAGGTTCTGATCTCTGCACCCGGATAGTGTGCTCAGGTTCTGATCTGTGCAGCCAGTCGTGCAAACAAGATTTTAGCCTACGCACCCAACCAGTATGCCCAAATTTCGACTAGCGTACTCCACACGTCCTCCCTTACGTTGACATGCGTACCCTACTAGTGTACCCAAATGTTCACCTGCGTCTCTGTCCCCAGATTACAAAGACCAGTTTCGGTCGTGCCAGAATGACACTGCAACCACCCACCGGCAAAGAGCACAGCTCATCGCTCCATTGCAGGGAAATCTGTCAGGCAGCCCGTGTCGTATCTCAAGAAATCTGACAAATTACACTCGAAAGAAGTGAAGATTGCAAGCCTGTTCTTTCTCGACGGGTCTGATTGTCATCCTCAGCGATGGGTGGGATGGAGGAGGCTCGACAGCCATCCATTTTTGGAGGCCTATATAGCGGTGTGAGGCCGATCTCGTCATGAAAGTTTACAGAGGTGTAATATTACACCTTCATTCGATGCATTGAAACGAATAGAAATTGTTAGAGGGCGAAGGAAAGTAGAAAATGATTGAGCTTGAGAGGAATATTTTTAAAAGAAGTAATTATTAAAATTGTTGGATTTATCATGCAAAAGTAAATGCATAAAAATTAATATATAAACAACAAAGAGGGAAGAGCAGTAGAACATCAACACTGACACTGGCAAAGAGAGTTAGGGTTATTGGATATAAAAATGATATTTGAAATTTATAGTTGAAGTAGCGTGCCAGAAAATACGCAAATAAAGTCGCAGGAAATTCATTCCAAAACAAGTGTTGCCGATCTTACACACACAAAAAATAATTCTTCAATGAATAAAATTTTTTACTAATACAAGGAACAGGAGAGAGTGCAAGATAAAAAAACAATTGGTGATATTTTAAATTTTTAAATTTAAGCTGATTCTTTCGGTCATTTCGATATAAACGTTGAAGACACAAGACGAAGCTATAATATACAAGTGAGTGATTAGACAAACCCAATTTAGAGAACTGACAATCTGCGCAAACAGTACACAGGGAATCCAATGACACAATAATTAAAAGTGTGTTTTTAATTTCGTACCTTTTTGTGTGATGACGCAAGAGTAGTACATGAGTGATGGCACGAAATAAGCGAGAGTGCAGTGACGTCACACTCACCCGACATCACATGCATGTGGTCTCGTGTCACTAGAGCATGAGTTGCAGCGTCATTTTACAGTAAATGAAGCAACTTTCTGTGCATGGACTACTTTTCAGGACTTCAATAATGTCGCCACTAATCAAATTTCCCACAAAGGTATGAAAGAATCGCCCACTCCATTTGATGACTAAAGATGGAGCAATTCTAAAACGTCCGTCATATATTTCGTAGACGATAAGAAAATATGAAGGATTTAATGCGTTTATTTTTTAATTCTGACCGTAAATAATCAGAGAGAGAAAATTTTTAAAAAACTAAGAAACATGATTTCTAACTTGTGGTTCTTAATTTTGATTTTACTTAATTCTGACTGGTCGAATCACCTATTGACACTCCGCGCAGCTCTGTAGCGCAGAATTTCCCGATGAAAGTACTGGTCTGGCGTTAGAGGAGGTGGAGTTCCATTCTTCTACGTCACCACAACCAACGAAAGAAGCTCTTCTCCACATGGTCGCCAAAGCAAATAGTTCCAGCCCATGAGTTTACATTGCTCTCTGGGCCTTGCTTTTCTCTCAACGCTCGGAATAACGCCTAAAAATCACCAAAAATTATTATATTATAAGACTTTACCACAGAGTTATTCACAAAAACTTTTTTATTAAGCATGTTTTGAAACAATATTTGCGAGAGTTTTATTTAGTTTCCAACTTGACGGAAGGCCGTTAACCTGTTGAAGGAAACTAAACGCGTCTGTCAGGATAGTCATGGCCAGAGAATTTACTTTACTCTCCACTAGAATGACGTGGCCTCACTTATCTTGGTATTTATTCTATCTTGGTAACTCCAGTGAATTCTCCCGGGGATTTGTTTGCAAATGTTTGCCATGAGTCGTTAAGGGGCAAAGTCTGGCGAGCAAAGGGTTATCTTCCAGCTCCCTTAGTTGGCTCAGGTGTGGACAGGATATCCCTGAACGTTCAGGGGCTCATCGTTCATATGAAGGTATTATCATATGCTTAACCTAGTGACTCAAGTCAGACACATGTAACTTAGATATTGAGGACACTTCTTATGATGAAGTGTAGGTGTTGTAAAATAAATATATGTATAACGTGGGGTTATATTCTACTAGTCTCAATATTTTGATGATTTGAGTCAAAGGATTCAATAAATTTATCAATAACAAGAGGCGAATCTCAGTAACTCAGTTTTATTCTTTTTTTTTAAGTTCCCTAAATTTCTTAAACAATCAGAAGGATTTTTCCATTTGAGGTTGCAGAAGAAACAAGTGGCCACGTCTCATGCATTCATGCAAGTCCGACACGCCGAGTGTAGATGAGGATGTGGCTGAGACATACAGCAACGAAGCAGGCGTGGTGGGAGGTTTGCGGACAACACGATTTAACCAATAAATTATACATTGTTACAACACCTAACGGATGAATAATCTGCACCGAACAACATGGACTGCCTTCCCTGAGCGCCACATACATGGTCGTGGCCTACAGCTCCTCGTTCACACAGGCAGATGGTCGATCATGAAGGACCAGAGGCTTGTACTCAGAAAAAATTGTAGGCTGGTCTGAAATTCATCGACACTAGTGTATTTATGATTTTTTTATTTCATACCTACGCGTTAGAGTTAGAATTTTGAGCAGTTATTTGTTAACACTCGTTCAAGTACCGATTTTATAGAGTTGAAAAAATGGCACCAATTTCTGGATAAATTTTGGCAGAAAATAATCATAATTCAATGCTTATGTATAGTCATAAACACACCTTACATGATGCAAAAAGAACCCAAAAGTAGTATCTTAACACACAACAATGCACACTTACAAAATAAGTTTGCCAAATTCAGGACATGAATCAGAACTTGTAGAACATGAGCATTAAGGAAAGGTGGGAGGCTGCTGTGTAAATCGTGGATAAAAAATGATTCAGCTCAGTCAAAAAATAGTCGTTTCATAAGCTGCGTTGTCTGATCATGTAGTGACACAGATCTGCTTGCAATACAAGAAATTCTAACACCGTGATTCAACAGTACACATAAGCAAGCTTAGAAAATTCATGGTAGGAATTTCCATACAATGCTTTCCAAGCCTCTTAATTTACGATCGTGCAATGTCCAAGCATGCAGTGCTCCAGAACAAGCTCGTATGGAGATTGGTGTTTAGCATGCATCACTGAGCTTGTAGCTTTGCCAATTATGTGAATTTTTGTCGGACTCTCGTGCGAAGTGGAAGCGTCACAAGCGGTTACAGTACACAGTAAACAAGCACACGATCTTCCGACTTTCTAACTGAGCCTCAAAATGAGCTACTTCTGACAGTGAAACATAGACCTACGTCCAAGTCAGCTTAGTACAACGCGAAATAATGGTATTCATATTTTCATTTCAAGCGAGTTCGCATAATGCATTAAGTTCTGCAACTATGTCGGTGAAAAATACGTATTGTTCAGTATATCTAAGTTGACAACATATCTGTATTTTGAATACTTAAGCGCGCCTAAAATGGCTAAAGTTGCTACCAAAGCGAAATGAGTGTAAATGGCATTCGCAGTATGTACGTGCACTCGTCTAACGAACAGTGAGTGAAATAGAACCGTCGTAGATATCATTAGGAATCATCAGGGGTCCTTCAGGCCAATCTCTTTTTTTACTCCTAGAAGGAGACTTATCTGTGAAGCCTATGTTACTTCAACTTTTTTCTACAAAGTTGTATTTTGTCTCCTTCACACAACATGCTTTTACATGTTTAATGTGGCTACACTAGGAGAACAATCTTTTAGCCATTATTTGTCTCTAAAAGAATAAGTGAAAGCAAACAGGATCACTTTTATAAAATAATAATATCCTTACACGAGTGTATAGAGCTGGAAAGAGGCACACAAAGTCAAAAGAAGTAGTAGATTAGACGCTCACAATACCGCCATAATTTGTATAAAAAATAAAAAATAATTAACCTGTGTATAAGCATACAACTGAATTAAGGAATAAAAAGAATTCCTTTGTTGGATACTAAACAACAGATATATTGCACAAAATTTCAATGATAGCTTCACTGAGTATTAAAAACCAATTATAAACTAATTCAAGATCGGATCACTCTATGAAACATGCTTGCATCTACAAAACTCACTAGCTACGGATGCATGTACATAAAAATCCATGTACATTACAATATTAAATGAGTTTTCAAACAGCTTTTGACTGGCAATCTTTACGACTTTCATTAGCAAAATGCATGTCTCAATGAGTTACTGCTATCATGTTATAAAGTATCCTTTGCCAATGCATCATTGAACAATGGCTCATAATTCTCTGCTCTAACATGTTTGTTAGTGTAATTGCTATTGCACTAAATCTGGTCATGAAGAAAACAAAGCTAATAGACGTGAAATAATTCAATGGAAAATAGTGACTTCCAACCTCATGTAATTTACCTCTAAAGATTTGTTTGGCAGTTATCTTCCAGTAATATTTTATTTCTTCAGTCATAGGTTAATGATTTCGAGAACGTTTTTTGTCTAGTGTTTTCTCTAATGATCGAAACTCAAATCTAAGAGCGCATCGTGATAAATTTTGACATTGTGAAAAATGTCTTAACCTTTGAAGGCTTGATGCTGCTATAAATTTGATCTACATAGTTCTGCAGTGTTTCAGGTGAAGCAGAAAACCTACGGGAGCGGAAACGTCACAGACGGTCCCAGTCAATGATAAGGATCTGCATGAAACTGATCCCGACCAGGGATAAGGCTGATATCAAGTGGCCTGATGGGCCTCCGACACCAGGTGGGCTCTAACATACATGGAAGAGGTGGAAAAAACCTCTGGAAATTAGTGTCCGCGTGTCCACCGGTCTCCAGATGCCGGTGCCCAGGTGAAAGGCTTGTGAGAAGCTTGCGCACGAACCTTCTGGTTTACGACGAGTGCTGAGGCAAAACACTCAAGTGCTGGACCGTTTAAGTTTGTTTACGACGGTCAAGCCAGAGAAAATCTTCGGCTGCTACCTAATATAGAAAGAGACGATCATAAGAATCAAACTTGTTATAGAAGCGAGATCATTAGGAGAGCCAACCGATGGCTGACCATCCATCAAAATTACAAGCACCAGCGGGTGGTCAGGATAGGCGGTCTCGCGACTCACCATCGCTCAGAAACTTGAAGCAAAAAATATATAATTTTATACTACCGTCTATTAACTTTATAGATTTAAACGAGATGATATGAGCCCTCCACGAATAAGAGAACGAACCACGAGAAGTAGTAGATGGCGCTAGAGACAACGCATGTTTTTCGTCATCGGTATTACATGTTGTATAACATATTTTTAGGATTCATATAAACTATTTTCATCATTACGTGATAAGGTTTCTCGCTTAAAAAACGATCACAGGGAATACAAAAAATAATTACGTAATCATATTTTTCATTTATGGCTGGACACTGCGACGAAAAAGCCATCAAAATACCACTATTCGGGAAGACCTACTCAACGTAAGAAATAGTTGAAAAGGCCAGGGAATGAAAAGAGTTCTGTGAATGACTGATGCAACATTATAATCTCACACTAAAATTTTCAAATGCGTGATAGGAAACCCAAATCTAGTGTGCTCTTTCGGGTGAGAAGCTTAGATGTTCTGCCTTTGCAGATTAGGTATTCCTTCAATTAAATCATGACAGTATCGAGCAATCTCGATCATCATGCATGGCAGCGTAAAAATTGGCGATCGGGTAAGATTATTAGCAGATAGAAATCTTAGGATCCTCTGACTTAAGAGCGAGGAGGTTCTTAGTTCGAGCGAATAATTCCCAGTCAAATCTTGTGAGCTGGGTTCTGTGTGGTGACTTCCAAACTCGTCAGAGTCCGCTGCAAAAAATATGAGCCAATGACAGATCTTGTACAAGGTTTCGTAAATTGAAAAGTGCCGACTGTCGCTACAAAAAGTGATTATTAAAGAACGAAGATTTTCTTTGCGTGTTTGGGGTTTGTCTAGTTTGATAGCTAACTCAACTCTATGAAAACGATTCAACCCTTATTTTAGCAATGTTTTTCGCAGTATCCTTCTCACCAAACGTCTGCTCTGGAAGATGGACGACGATCTCACAGCACATATTCCTTCTCGCAAAACGATGACAGATGACCCTTTACTGCCAACAATACCTCATCAACTTTCTCGCTGACAAACAACAAACGATCGAGGGAACTACACAACAAAGCACTGGAGGGCTTTGTGTGCATAGTCGCAGCTCACTCCGTTCCGAACCACTACAACTTGATCCGGAAACCAGCATCACTGATGATTTTCTCAAGTAAAACTAAATGTCATTTGTTCCGTTTGGCTGCCATCATCGCTGTAATTGTGAGCGTTTCATATCATGGTCTATAATGAGCCCATCTAAAGGGTGGAACCTTTAATACGTTTATTTTGTTGGAAGAAGTATCAACTGAGGAAGGGTGCAGAGCGCGCTGCGTGTCGTGCAGCTATCGCTTCAGTAATTGACTAACCGCTTGGACATTGATAACGGACTGAATTTGTACGATTGTTAGAACACACTCTTAGGGTCTGCTGTGGGAAGAGCAAACAGAGGTGCAATTTTGTCCGAGGCTCGTTTTAGACTCGTACTATGACGACGTAAGTCATAAAACCCGTTCTCTCTTTAGCCTACAAACGACACAGCTCACCTTGGCTGCCACATTCTACACAAACGCCTTCCTATCGTGGCTGTACCTTTTACAATTAGGATGGGAAACCGTCTTTTGACAGATAATTTTATTCACATTTTAAGAGTTGTTGTCTATGTAAAGAACAAGCTGCTCCTAAACTGATTCGTTTAAAAAAAGTTAAGTCCTTTGATACATGAAAGAGCAATTATTACAAGAAAGGGTAGAAACATATTTACAGAAGATATTGCTTGATCCAGACATATCGACAGGAACACAAACTCACGTGCGCCAGCTTCAAATGACAGTACCTGGAAGTATTTCTGTTCCACTGCAACATCAAACGATCAGTAAAAACTGAACTTTTCACGCTCAAGTCACTGTAATTTGCTGCACTACTTAAACCGTATATTCTTAAAGAACACATGAGCAGCACTAACACGTTCTGAGACACTGCTGAAATACTTACTGAAATATTTGCAGTGGTCTTAAATGGTAGACTAAGAGTAGGTATAAAAGCATCTAAGTTTATCAGATTTCACCGAGTGTTGGCTCCTACAAGCGAATACATTGTTGGTGAATTGTCTTCGAGACAAAACATGGTTGCTACAAGATCACCGAAGCCAAATTAAGAAAAACAGCATTTCAGGCATTGACGTAATCTTATTTCCTTTGAATATTTTGACGTATTTTTATTGTAAATTATGTATCAATTGAGAGGACAATAATAATTAAAACTTTTATCACACATTACTGCTCATTATATTGTGCATATGCAAGAACCGTAAGCGTGTCTGTCGAGGTCAAGTTAGAGTTGAACCATTTGGCAAATAGGAATAGTAGTCAAAACAACTAAGCGTAAATCAGTACCAGAGCCTTCAGAGCAAATTTAAAGTTTCGTACGTACGTTATTGATGACCTTGTTATTGCCACTGAAAACACGATAGATTGAAACAAATCGATAGATTATTTCTCCATTGTATTGAAATGAGTTCCACAAATCATCACCATGAAGAATTGCTCGTACTGATAATAAGTCAGTACGGAATATTAGCTGTGGAATAGAAACGAGTTAAAGCTTTGAATAGAGAATGTTTATGTAGATGCAGAGGGGTTCTTTTGAAAATAATTTTAGTATTCTAATTAGTCACAACTATATTTCAGCTCAACCTTCAATATATTTACTCGTTGTTGATAAATATTATTGAAATTCAAGCTAAATTATAAGGTGTTCAAGCAAGAAAAATGCATAAATTAATTGCAGTTGATTGTGCATGAGTGTTTCTGGTGTGAATCATTTTAGTTCGAATGTTATGAAAAAACAATATTGAAAAATAAGAATTTAGAAAGAAATTCCTCAATTCAGGATCTGAATTAATTAAAGCACAGCACACAATTAGAAGCTCTATCGTTGTGTAGTTGGAAAAATATCGCACAATGAACAGAACTGGCACGATGTGCTTGAGTTCTTAATCTGAGTCGTGATAACCAAAGAAAAACGTACTCACTAACAAGTCACCCAAGATTCGTTAATGAAGAAATGCGTTGTGTTCTACAATTAGAATTCAAAACATTAGCTTCCATTGTTTCATATTTGATTATGCAACATTTCTTCGAAAAAATTGTCCCTAGAATTGCTGCTTTTTCTCCATCACCTGTAAGGAAAATTGTCAGTTTTGCTACCTAAAGGGAATTTGGAATTAGGGTTAAAAATTTTACTAAGATATTGGTCATATATAATGCGAATTACGACATTGTTTTTTTAAACATAATCCTTGAAAATAAAAGCCTTAGAATGAAGAAACAGGATGTGGGATAATTTGTTTAGTACTTAAGAATTTAGAAAAAGCCAATGTTTCAAATCAAACACCTTTATAAGGTAGTGGTATTACAGTCAACTAATGGCAGCAAAACTTGGAGTGAAAATTATGCTAAATAATGCCCAGGAATTTTGGGTCCATGTAGTATCAAATTAGTCCCCATGAGTCCATCCTTTCCTGATTAAGGAGAACAAATGACTAATATTTGGCATATTTAGCACTACAATAAATATTACAGATGATGTCAAGTGTTACAGCACTTTGAAATCATGTTACACGTAATGTTCATGGTGATCAGTGGATGTATTTGTGATACTGGCACAAATTGAACTATCTACAATAATCTGTGTGAAGCACATGCCTGTCATTGCATTAAAATTACCAATCGTTGATCGAAAGCCGAATATTCTGTTCACACCTAATAAAAATATTTCAAAGTGTTTGGAGTTTTCGATATCACAGAGTCTGAAAATGTGTGTAAAAAGAAAATGAGTATATTTTTCGAGTTGTATGACTTCAATTAAAAAATGAACTTAAATTTTTTAAAAAGAAGAAAAATTTGATTTCGTGTTTTTTAAGCATATGAGTCGATAGCAGCAAATGATACTATTTAATAGTTGTTGAGTTACCCTATGGTGCTTTAACCATTCATTTAAGAGCATGTGCTCTGGAAAGAAAATAAATGAAAAACACTGTCATTTTTAGTTATGTTAAAATTATCTGTCGTACATCAGGAACATTTATTTCAAGCGAGACTCGGTTTGAAATCATAACTATAGAAACATGTAAGAGTTTGTCCCCAGTGGCAACGATCCTGTATGATGGCCATACGCTCATAAATCTCGTATTCTCTAGAACACAGACGAAACGAAGACAACTTTAGAAAGTACAGCGAAATGAAATTCCTTTTAAATAATCTTTAATGACATTTGTAATAGTTCCTTCATTGAAGTTATTAAACTCGTATTATATATACGCATACTTAAATCATGATTTAATTGTGTCAACGTACATCGTTTAATCTACCTTTAGCTAACCAGTTGAAGTTTAGAAATATGAACCACAAAAAAATTCTCCTTTAGGATCTCATCTCTGTTATACTCATGTCACAAGAATGGCTAGGGCTATTTTTTACCGCATTTAGTGGGCCGGTTTATCCCTTTATTGAATAGGTTTTGTGACGGGTATTTATAAGGCATTCTATTAAGGATAAGAGGCTTTCATCGAAGTGTTACCAGAGCTGGCAATTCGGACCACCCTAAAGTTGCCTTTCAACACGCAGACAAAGCGATGAGCATTTCCAACATTTTTGACACTTCGGTTTCGAAGGGAGTTGTTGGCAGCAGCCAGGTAGGGTGGAGGTATTCATTGTGATCAGCTGGCAAGCAAAGGGTTCATGCTGGGCCAAAAAATGTCTTTCCAACTTCAGTAGTGCACCAGTGTTGGCAAGACGGTTTGTAAACATAATTTCTGAGCTGAAATGAGGAAATATGCATGTACCTCAAACGCGGGTAATAAAAGTAATTTCAAATGAACCATAATTTTTACTTTATTTTACTGCTCTGGGAAATGAATCGGAAACTAAATTCAGTGAAAAGCAAAACATTGGTGTGGACGGCACATGTATGTAACTACCCCAATGGGAAAGTTTCTGTTAAGCATAGCCTTAGAGATAATGGATGGTTACAGCCCAGCAATTTCCATACACGCACTTGCAATACTACGTGCAATGACCGGGGGAAATCTCTGTAAACTCGTCCAAACATGGCAAGCACTTTTCATCCAAGTCTCTCAAGAACGACACTTTAAGAACAGGATCTCGAATGGACAAGAACCTTCTGTGCGTAGCATAGCTTCACTTTTTTGAGTTCATACGCACAGTTCGTGGGATTTTTTGTGTTGAGCAGGTACACGTTGCGGGGTGCTGGATGATGCCTCATCAAGAAGATCTCACTGACACTCATTAGAACATTAGCAAGCGCTTCGTTGCTCATCAATAATTCAGTGGTCTGCCCGGCCGCGCACCTGAACAATGAGTCCGAGGCCCGCTAAAGAGCGAATCAAGCATGTAGACCACGATATCAGGGCCACAGACACTGCCCCCTATCAATATGAAATATGGAACACACAATAGTTAAAGACTTCTTAATGCTTAGTTAAAATGTTTTTGATCCGAGATATAATCAAACAAAGTATTAAACAATGACTGCAGTCCTGCCTGTGTTGTATTAATATCTCATTATTAATCCAAGTTAATGGCATCGTTCTTGCCGACTAACACTAAAGAGGAGCCGTGGAGAGAAAAACCAGTCCAAAATTCTACGAGACGTTTCTGGAATACAAGAATCTTATTAAAGAGCTATGCCTAATTGACGACAGTAATGGAGTGTTTATGCAGAACAAATCCTTTTCCTTAGCTCACTCAGAGCAAAGTCAACGTTAGAAGTAAGCTTTTGAGTTCCATCATAAATTCACTAATGATTAACAGCCCACGTTCGGCAACATATAGCGCTGGACGAAAGAAAGCGAAACATTGCTTGAAGATCATCATCCTGAACTTTCTCTAAACCAAAGGCACAATCGTGTCTGGACTCTCCACTGTAAACTGCTATCACACGCAGGAAAAGTTCTAACCTTTGGCATAAGGAAGAGGCAAAATAACAAGTCGTAAATACAGAAACTTTAACTCAAAACAAGCTCTTTCACTGCCTCGAAGCAGTGAATAAATAAAGTTTCGGTGTTGTGTGTGGAATGAAGAAGGCAATCTGTCAGCTGGCTCGACTCAGTTATTATAAGTGGAAGTTGCGATGGTCAGATGAGAAACTTGCACCTTCTTGAGATTGACTGCCGTCACTCCGACGAGATCTGAAGGTTCTGTCGAAGTGTTGCGCCAGCGCATATTTTGGTGGCAGGCTGTAGTTGAAGCTCTACCACAATACAGGGACTCTATAAAGTTTCTTTACAACTCAATAAATTTATCACAAAGAAAAATAATAGTGTACAAGTATGAAAGTTATCGCAAAGGGAGAATTAGGTATTATAGTATATTTTATTTTACTCAATACACCTCTATATGGGCACTATTAGTTGTATGAAGCACATCAAGGCGGTAATCGACGTCTTTTTATGTACGCTGTAGCATAGCCTCATCAGTGACAGCAATGGCATCAGTAATTCTTTGCTTTAGGCCAGTAATGTCCCATATTTTGTGCACTGTTGAACGTGGAAGTTCTAGCTGTTCGGCAGCGGTACGCATGAACTTTGCGAAAGAACGAGCAAAAACTTGGCTTAAAGCATCGATGCTTTCCTCTGATGTCCTTGGTCATCCGCTCCTTCCTTTATCTAACATTGTCCTCATATCCATAAATTTCTTGTACTATGCACGAATTGAGGGACGTGATGGGAGATCTATTCCATGCTTTGTTCCGTAATTTCGCTCATTCTATGTATCCAATTTTGTTTCAATAAACCATGATACTCAATGCGCCTTCTTAAGAGGAGTAAACATTTTCTATGGGTTCATTCAACTGTGCCTCTGCCTTTTTCATTAACAGGATGCTTAAAACACACAAATGCAACATAACTAAACACTCTGATAACCACAGGGTACAATAGAACAAATATGAAAAAGACATCTCATCAGTTGCCTTGTATAAAAGTGGTTCTAAGTTGTGAAGAGACTTTATTACACAGATTTCCTGCTGAGGATTGTAAGGTGTTGAACAACGAGGGGTTCAACAATTATGGAAGAAAATAGTTACGGGTTTATCAATTTATAAATTGTAATCAAGATAATATGGGTTGTATAATTTATATCTATGGTGTGCCATCAAACAGAAATGATTAAAGTGTCGATAAAATTATGGGCATTTACAAGAGGACATTCAATACAAGCATCTAGCAGTAAAAACAGACGATAAAAAACACGAATGAGAGATCTAGCTTCCACACATCAGTAGTTGACTACAATATGACATACAATAAAAAATGCAGAAGTAATTCTGAATCAAACAATTGAAGCTTCTTAATTCACTAGGAAACCCATAGGAAGGTATCACCTGTCGTAGAGATTTCACAAGACGCTTATTTAACCATAGAAATTAATTAACTTATAAACTCTCACAGGTAGGAAAGTAAATAGAAGTTGTTTTCTTATAAGGATCTGACAGAAATGATGACTAGAAAATATAAATTAACAATTAATTAAGATTGTATTATGTGTGTGCTTAGAGTACAATCGTGTTTTCGCAGAAAATAAGAACTATTGGTCAGCATTGACTACACACTGCTTACTGTAGATTCTCATAAACGTCTTTCGTGACAGCTCGTACATAAAATTACAATATGAATAACATGAAAACACAATATTGCAAACGTATAGTTGAGAAACTCGAAGTATTTTTAAAACACTTATTCCGAGATATATTACGTCTCTTTTTCAGACAGGCAACAGCTCGAAGTGAATGAACGTAGCTAGCAATTATGCAAACACTGAAGCTCTACTATAGGAAATAAGTTGCATTAAATAACTACCTGCATCTCTCCGGAGTATAGTATCTGCTCCAAGATATACGAGCATTCAGTTTGCACGCAGATTTCATCAGCATTCTTGGTTGTTGTCTGTCGAACTAAAGCACTTTCCTGGCTGGCTGTGAGACGATGCAATTTTAGTCGACGCGAAATAAAACTAACAATTTGGCTGCTGCTTAAGAAAACTTACAGTGATAACACCACCTTCAAAAAACTGTAATTACAGGAAGATGGCAAAAGCTAACGACTGACTTATTCAGCAGGCGTTATTTCAACACGCTAAGAGCGACTTGAAGCACAATTAGTGAGATGAACATTGATATACAAAAGAGGAGAAAATATGTCATTTATTCATTTGTTGTTTTTCAATGTCTAGGCTTCGGCTCATTCTCTTCAAGTTGTAAATGTATAAGCAGAGAGATAAATAAAAAAGGCAAACGAGATGAAATAGAGCCCTAAATCGGTAGGAAAACTGTAACAAAGGACATAATGTGCTAGAATAAAACAAAATTTAAAGTCTATGTCAAAAACGTATCCTGGCCAAAGCTTCATTTTGAGCATCAGATCAGCTTTCAATTGTTAATCTAATATATTCATTTCATGAAACTTTGTTAATGAGAGTTGTAATTTATATTTTTATCTCTTGCCTGAAATGTACAGTACTTGTGGAAAACGATTTCACTACCGGGCAAGACGAAGTATATGATTTCTTGAAGCTATATCGTTGAAAGGAGTAATGAATTTTTATGTGAATAAGCCATCACAGATAATTGAACGTCCTTGAATAGTCGTTCGAGAAATATTTCCTTAAGTTGTCCACAGTCGGAGTGTCGGTGGTAACTTCAACGCGTCATCGGCACCAATCCTTCAATGACTGCAATGAGCGCACATCTTCATCTTCAATGAACGTATATCTTCCGTGTAGGGGAACTATAAGGATGTAAATGTACGTAATAAAAGTATCTCAATGTAATGATATTTAAATTCGTCCTATCTGCAACAACAAATTAGGTAACTCCTAGTTAACTCCTGTATTATGAAATTTCATGAAAATTAAAAAATCCTACATTTTAAGCTAATGTTTCTGCTGTACTTACTTCGACATCGTTTGCTGAAACACACTGGTGATGCGTGCATACATTATATTAATGAAAGTGCAATTGCGTTAGACGACCGCAGTAAATGAAGGTATGTCGTCAAAAATTAATTTCATTCAGAAGTGAGAAACCTGTGAAGTTTCTCAGCAAACCAAATTATAGCTCTTAAAAACAAGCTGCTGAGTGACCAACAATAAACGCTACACAAGTAACCTCAAAAAACAAGAGGCTGAAATTACGTTCGTTATTAAATTAAGACCGGCAGTGAGGGCTCAAACCTGATGATCATCATTGAAGCCCACAAGAAATTATTCTTTGAGCGTAATTAGAGCATCACCGAAGACAGATTGCCGTTGCAGTTCGTAACTAGAAGGGAGCAATCATAGAGAGCTCAATCACGCTAAATTTACTCTTTCTTGGCTAACAGGAAGTTAATCGAATAAACTGATCAGGACTGACAAGTGTACTTTTTGTTTTATAATGACCAAACCGGTATTATTAAACTGAAATAAAATAATGCTGATATTGTAAAAATGTTGTTTCAATTCAATGGTAATAGCTCAGTTTTAACCACGTAAATAATTTTACTTTTGTTGAGAACTACGTTAGTTTGCAGAACTGATGCTTTTAATTGTATTAAGGAACAAATTTGTCACAATTACATTATCCGCGTATGATGCATAGCTCATTTACCTATGAAGGAACGTTTAAATAAACACCATCGATCTGTTTTTAGACAAATAAAATACAAGTGTTTTCTGTTCTATCCATGTTCAAAAGAAAGACTTAGAAAACATAAAGTTCAAGTTTCCTAGAAATGTTAACTCAATGTACCTGTTGAGCTTCGTAATTGAAAATAGATTTAATCAGTTGATTAAACTTAGCCATCACAGAACAGTCTAGCGTTTTCTCACACATGGAGCAGTCGAGGGAAATGCTCAATAAATAATCATAACGCGTTCTAGGTAATCATTACGGACACATTTTTATCACTACGTCGAGCACCTCCCATTCTAAGCACGTTAAAGCAGCTTTATTGTCCAGAGGTAGACCTTTGCATTATGATCTCTAACTTTGCATATTGAAAGCAGCCACGCCGCCAAGTGCTAAAGCATCAAAATTACATGCCCAATATCCAAATGTAACACGGAAAGAATCTTTACGGACCTCAATTGGGTATACGTTTTCGTCACGAATCGGTTGTTCGCAGCCAAAAATACGTAGGTAATAGTTTGTGAAGAATGTGTTTTACCGCTGAAGAATTTACTAGAGTTTTAGAACTTTCGTTTTGGTAACCCTGGAAAACAGGGAATTACTGCTCTTACAAAAAGAATTGTATTTAGTAGCGCATCCCTGTCGGAAATATTACAGCACGCTCTATGCAAACAATTTTCACTGGCACTGGGATGCATTTCTTGGTCATGATAATAATTTAGTATTATAATAATAGTAATGATATCAACAATAATAGTTATAATAAAAAATTGAATGACATTAACATAAATAATAATCTAATTCACAATCTATGATAACAATCTTTCGAAAGCATCACGAAACTTTAGTCCTCTAATTATTGAGTAGTTTATTTAATAGTTTAAATCATTAATATCTATTCTGTAATTTACCAGCACAGAAAAATATTATACAATCGCCTATCGCACATGTTCGCGTCTGACGGATATCACTATGACATGCAAAATCACTTTCAGCGAGAAGAAAATGCCATGACGCTCACTAAGTCGCTGCATAAAATCATTCATAAATGATTTGAGGACCTAAAAGTGCATTCTTAGGAATGCTTGGTACAAGAGTATGTAATTTTGTCACGCAATTCTTAAATTATAAAGAAGAAGTTTCTGCTTTTCAACAGCCCTGCTCTCAGGATTCCTACACCAAGCTTTCTGAATGATGTTCACACACTCGTCCGAATTCAACGCACGTCTCACACCTTCCTGATGTATAAGGCTCAAGTTTACGCAATCGCAACATGAAGCTCAGAGTACCAGAACTTTCCCCTAGCTTCCAGAATTCCAACTACTAAAAGAACACACCATGCTAAAGCCTCAACAAATGATTCAAAGGGCAATCACATTTCAGAACATTGGTAAGGAAGATCAGAACCGTTCGTACAGCGAGCATGTCAATTTAGGGTTCACACCACAAATGTTCAACACAGGGCTCAGTCGACTAAAATTTCAGCTCACGGGTCATCCGACTGGAATCTCAACACACGCCTCAAAGGACCATGATTTCAACCTACGGCTTCCACTCACAGATGCGAACACGCGACTCATTTGAATATTCATAAGCAGAAGAACGGCAGGCAGGAGGGCGGCTGTGGACTTCAAGGGACCCAGGTCTGAAGTTTCATATCGCAGTCACAATTAGCAATTTAAATAACGCCTATGCGAGCAATAAGAAGAGGGCCCACACAGCGATAAGGAGAGCTATCAACAAACACACTCAGGTGGGGTCCTAATATCCATGAAATAATGGATAGTAGCTGTCGACAAACGCAAAATACAAGCGGCTCCAATTTAGGAGGGTCATTGCGCCGTGCCTGCCGCACCGACGACAGTATAAAAATACCCGAACAAATTCCGCGATGTCGGAACTCTTTGATGACAAAAACACTGTCAATGAAAAACTCAAATTATTGTCAGCCTCCATAAAACATTACTAATGACTTCGATAACCCCGATAAGAGTATTAATTGCATGTTGATGAGCGAAATCCAACGATTTAATGTTGGGTCGTCCTAAAATAATGAGCAAGTGTTCCTCAGAGTTAATAAAAGGAACATTGAAAAGCTTCATTAAAGACCGATTTGATGGACTCTCACAACAAAAGCTTTCCCTGAAATGATCGATAAAAGATCAGTTCAATGAATGCCGTGAACTGGTTCACATTACAGCATGTACTCATGCATAATGCATGCATGCGTGTCATCCATCTTCAATTTAAGCGTAACGGCGCACATTCTGTCTCTTGCTTCTCAATACTCTCACAATCCTCAAAGGCCTCTTATTTTTCTGAAACCTTTATCGGGTGTAAGTCGGTGGACAGAACAATAGCGATTTAAGCCCTGCTCTCGAAGATGGCTTTAGGGCCTCGGAGAAACTAATCGACCAGATATGTTTATTCTGTTTCTTCATGCTTTTACCAGCGAAATCGTTGATTTGTATAATAGTGTAGCAAGAGGCTTAGAACGGCTGAAGTGATAGTGATAGCATCACAGGTACTTGTATGAGTCGAGTATCTTGCAGCGAGTGTAAAAGCTTGTACTGCTCTAGGCCAACGATAAAACCTATCTGACCGACCTAAGGCTTTTATAAGCTCAGAACCACTTTACAAATCTCTAACACACTCCGTACGCGATCATGCGTTAGAATTTTTGTCTAGAAAACAAGACTCGCTGGTTTTATCTACAAATTTCATTCCATATGCGCATAGTAAACGATAAGTGTTGGGAACAAACAGCGCTATTTTGCACGAGAGGAAAATGTTTTGTTGTACTAATTGCAAAATTTTTAGCAGTAACCTGTTTTCTTTCGCTCAGTGGCCTTTGATACTGCCGAAAATCATTATAAGTTACAAGGTAACTATTTTAAGGGATACGAGTGCAGTTTTTGTTGACTGCAAAAGTGAAAACTCGCTCCAGAACTGACGCTGAAAGGAGAATACTATTTCATAAAGTTTAATTGTTTTCAAGGCTTCTCAGATCAAGTCTTTACAAATAGTGAACGCGTCTGAAACTAGAGTTCGTTCTTCAGTGGATGGTTTTGTGTTGATTACACCTTCGTAAAAGGGAACATCGAGCTTCAATAAGAGCCTTCTTAATCACAGGCATTAGAGCTTTACGAGCTGCAGGGACCATCGTTTCGTAGATATGAAACAACAAGCAATTGACTAAGCAGAATGTCCTAATGGTTGTAAATGTTTAAGAGTCGCCTAGACTACTTCGGTGGCGGGATGTTCTTTTAATTCCATATCTTGATTGCAGTCTTTAGCGACTATTTTTTGGTAATTCACCTACTAACCTACGTCTTTAGCATCGTTTTATTGTCTCAAACCAATAAGTAGAAACATTATGATACATTTAAAAACAAAAATTTAAAAGAGCTTTATATGAAACTTGAATTAAAAGGTCACGCTAAGCAAAACAAATATATTCGATTAACTTTTTACCGCAATGGCCACTGGTTTATGAATTAAGAGTTCTTCCCCAGTAATTTATGAAGCTGCTAACATCTATTTTTATCGCTAGACTTACACACTACTTAATCTCGTATGTTTTAGGATAAGCGCTATGAAGGCAATTTTATTCGATACAAATGAATTGCTGGTAGTTATTGCATAAGTATTTTGCGATATTTCTGTCGCTTCCATTAATCATGGGTCTGCCTCTCATCGAAGTATGTGAAAATCCTGATTGGAAAATTTGGTGACAACTTTTTGTGAAGAACAATTTATAGTTATAGCCCTCTCTCGTGCTCCACTAACCTGATATAAATCACTTGTCAGGAGCTGTGGTCAACCTTACTTCAATCCTTGAAAGCAGGCTCATAAAACCTACATTAGGATAGATAAAAGCATCAATAAAATAAATCACTTGAGATCAAGAGCTCTTAACGAAACAAACTAAAAGTGGAGTTAAAAATTGAATGAGAAAAATAGAAAATAAAATAATAGAAAGGGATTTTTCGGAAATTTATTATGTATACATTTTTTCAACAAAATCCGATAATCCTAATCTTCGTGCGTAAAAAAATGCTTCTGGTTTTAGTTATGATTTTATCACTTACGCAAATCATAGAAATATGCAAAATGTATTCGATAAGAAAATTCTTCTTTCGGCTAGTCTAGAATCAATTCGGCATGTTTTTTACGAACGAAGAGTAGGTACATGCCTCATTAAATTCAATAGAAATTCCATATCTTCTCCATATCTCTCGGCGTGCGAGGTAATTTGAAGATACGATGACAACCTCAGATTAATTTTTTCTTTAGCTGCGGCCCGGCCAGCTTTGGATGCCCCGCACGTTTCCGGTTTGAAAACATAAAAGTTTGTAGTACGCTGATCAAACGAGGTGAGCGTGATCCAGAGGAAACTCTAATGATTTGGCTTGTCAGTTTAAAGCTCTCCTAATGTTTGAGTGGTAGGGGAAAACAACTGTAGAGAGAGCTGCAAAATGATGCTACAACTGCCAGTCAAACGAATACTAAACACAGAGTTGGAAATGAGAGAAATTTCTACTCCCTCGTTCTCTGTCAAGAACTCGTGTCTCATGCCACGGTGAGTTAATACTACAACCGTGTGCCACAGCAATTGTTTGCGGGCTCACTAAGATTAGATTTCAGGTTGAGTCCACCGATGCTTGAAAATAAATGAATTTTAAATTATTTTCAGTTAGTTAAACAGTTGCCGCGTCAATGTAACGTTAACTGAGGCTCTAATTTTATGAAATCGCAAGTCTTTATAAAATGTTGAATGTCGTTCTAAATTATTACCATTTTGTAATCATTTAATTATCAGCTCTTCAAATTGCGCTGTATGAGATTGACACAGCACTGATTGACTGAATGTTTGACAATTGTGAGCAACAATTTTGTTTTAACTCTCGCTAAGGGAAATTTATATTCATTAGAGAATAGTTGATCCAGTAATCTCTGATGTACAAACAGCAAAATAAGCAGCTACTCGACTGAGTTGTCCGCCAGCTAAAGTTTGAACGAGATTTCTGATGGTCAGGAAATTTCATGCCAGTATTTAGCTAGAAGGCAAAAAGAAAACTGAATTCAAATGCTTCCATTCTATTACGACGTACAAACTACGAAAATATTGATTTTTTGCAGGTTGAATTCCTTGCATTAATGGCTTCACAACATTAAAAAAGAAAACTCCTTCTATGACGATTAGGTCAACTGATTCTGAAAGAGAGGATTCCTATTTTCAGTCGTTTGTTACTCTACTAGGGCTGGCTTTCATGGTCGTCGATGGTTTGTAAGTACTTTTTCACTATTCCAACTAAACTGCCAAACAGCTTTATGCAAATGCACATGTCTAGTTCAAACACTCTTCAAACAATAAAAACACACTTGTACCATTACAAGCTCAAAATTTTTAGCATATTGATTTATATTATAACATTTCTACAGCCAGATAGAACATTGCTCATATTTGCACCTTAAGAGCAGACATAACAGTGCAGAGAAAGAGACTCATAGACCTTGCAGTCACTCTAATAAAACAGTACTTAGATTCCTAAATGAAAAAACGCTACAACCCACGAACATGTGGCGCAGGCACGGATGTGTGCAGTCTCTAGAAGGGTGTATCCGTGTAGGAACATCACGTGTAATTCAAAGTCATCCTACCTAATCAAAGATGTGAAGGCCATAAAGTAAGGAGCTAATCAACTGACGGAGTGCGGTCTAACATCGTCTGATGAAGCTACATTAGGTACCGCTTACCTCCGGAGCTCTGTATTTACGTGCCTTAAGCAACACTCCTTAAATAATGTTGCTCGCTCTGTCAATAAGTCTTTGAAAAGCCACGGCAATTATTTTGCTGGTTGGCACTAAGGGGTCTTTAGGAACATAAATAAGGCGCAAGCGAATATGAAAAGTCGCGTATAAATTGCAAAGGTGCAGCGATGGGCTTTCGGCAATCACGACGTTCTTGTTGCGCTTCCTATTGGGAATCATGCAGTCTTGGTCTAAATAGTGTTCAGACGGGGGGGGGGGGTTTCTCAGGGCTGCACAGACTCAGTGAATGACAGAGGTATCCAAATGAATTCTCATACCTGCGATGTTTTAAAGATACCCTAAATCAACGACGCTCAAGTTAAGAATTTAAACAAAATAAAGCACAGAATTGATACGTACACACTCAGTCAATGATATGTAAATGGAAGCTGGAAAATAAAAACGACGGAAAATCTGGACTTGAAACATTACTGGTGAATTTTTTGAAGAATAAAGACGGTAGAGATAAATAAAAAGAGATAACATATGCTGCTCATGCGAAATGTATTTAGTATGAGTATGACACTGAAATCAACAGACTCTTATAAGATGCTTACATTTATCAAGAGACATTTTCAGTTTACAAATATCAGTTGGTGGCAGTAGCTGAAACCTAAGTCATAGCTGAGGACTATTCAAGTTAGTACACACTTGTACAATTTTTCAGTGCTCGAAGGACGACAATGAATCTCATTTACTGGTCGTGATATCTGCTCGCGATAATGAAAATAATAGGTATGCAGTTACAGTACTGATATCTGTAGTAGAGGTGCAAGTTCACTCTAGAGCGTGCAGTATTGACCGTGTACGTTGTCTCAGTGAGACCTTAACAACACTGCTTCTCTGAATCAAAGACTCCCAGTGTACAACTAAAAAGCAAAGCTAAATGCAAATACTTATAATTATGCAAGATAGTCATAGCTTTCTAAGGGCACCATTTCAGTAATGTAGATGAGGTAGATGTATATTTAAAAGGCCGATCAAGTCTGGTGCGATGCTCTGAACACTGGTTGTGCTCATAAAATTGATTATTAGTTCTTTATTGTGAGGGTCGCAACAGCAAAGAACTTGTTTATTGTAAGCCATACTTTCTTAAGCTTGATTTATGATAGTATTATGAAATTTCATGTTAATATTTTACACGCATTTTGAATCACATTTGAACTGTACAGCTATCGACTTCAGGAATTAGATACTAGAGAGTCAATTTTGCTTAACAGCATCTGCTTCATAAGGAGGTTCATCAAAGCCACTTCACCATAAGCTGTAATTCCGTCTGATTACGAGCAACTATTTTCTTAAGATTACCTTGATTTTTCACGTAAATTACAAAACTGATTGTTTTTTCAAAAGACATGACATCAATGAATTTATTTAATTAAATCCCTAAAAAGCTTGGCCATATTTCAATAATGTAAAAGTTTGCATTTACTATTTGGTTGAGAGCTTTGCCACTTCGAATAAGAGTGAGTCGACTGTCTGTAGGTGTGTTCAATTCCAGTAGCATTTTTTCTAATAATTCTAGTGCAAATTATTTTCATAAGGAGAACGACCGTTTGGTTCTTAAATTCATGGAACCAAATGGTGCGGTACATATAATTTATATCGGTGATTACTTTGGTTTTATCAAAAGTAGAAATTTTAAATACATGAGAACAAGATATACAGAAAAATCTTCTTAAATCTTGCCAGTAAACAAGTGAATGAAAGCCTTTAGAATTTTGTTAGACTAATCTACTTATGATGGAGTCCGTTGAATGCGTGGGAATTACTTTTCACAGCATATGAGTTTATAGCTCAAACTGAAAAATTGCTTTCAAATTTTAATTTTATTAATATATGAATCTTATCTAGAACTAGTCGTCCATTATTAATACTCGTCCATCGAATCCTATGCTTAAAAAAATAATTACAAATTCTGACATTCTCTTGATTTTCACTCGGTCCCTGAACGATTGAAAAAACTGATAGTCGAGGAGAAATTCAAAAGTCAGAAGGTACTGTGAATATTTTGAAGTATTCTCGTTAAATTCGATAACTATGAAAAAGTGTAACTCGGGCATGTAAATTCCCATTTAGAAGCTATGTTTTCAGCACTACCACAATGATTTTAAATGAACAAATGTTTCGTAAATCTATCACCTCATTACTCAGTATTTAGCAAAGAAAACTAAGCAAAAGTCAATTTAGTATAATAAGCTTTTTTTATTCTTAGATGACTATCAGTGCAACGTAAGAAAGTTCTCGTTCTATTTAAAAAAAATATATTGGATTCGATGGGGGTCGTTCGAAACCAAGTCTCAGGCCTGAATAAATATTCATACAATCAATAATTCAATTAAACATATAGAACATCACAAGAAAATTGCATGTAAAAATGCATGGAAACTACAAAAGAAGTAACAACATTATGTAAAAAATCTAAAAAGAATTATGAATGACACTAAGATAGTAATCTCCAATTCCGAGTTGAAGCGCAAGAAATCAGGTGTACCTACGGCTACCTGACTCAGACTCCTGGACGACTACTGCACTGCACGTTCTTGCTTCATTAGGTCGGTTCATTAACCACACGTACCATACATTTCCTCTCAGTTTAAGGTAATTCCATCAGAAATTGATTCAAACTTTTGCAAATTAACTGTGAACCAAGAACAACCTGTCAAAAATGTTAATATTCATTACGAGTAAATGTTGTTAGTATCGGTAATTACTTAAGAGCAGCTAAGAGGAACTCTAATCTCCGCATAAAAAGGCGTGACCAATTTCCATGTGCCACTAACACATGACGCACCTTCAAGCTAGAAAGTAGAGTTGTTTTTAATGACCTTTTAAATAGAAAGGGTTCATATAGCCATGCGAGAGACACAGTATAGACCACAAGGCTAGCAGTATTTCGAGAGTGACCACTCAAGTTGATTTCCTTGTTAACAAACGACCTGATGCGACTCATTTGACTCTTACAAGCCCCAAGTCTTGTCGACAAATCTCTAAAATTAGCGGTGTTGTCGAACTAATGAACAATGAAGCCAAGCTTCTAGCCAGATCGCCTGGAATTTGTTGCCATGTCGAACAATTTTTACAAGAAGTATAATTGGACGAGAATTGTGAAAATATCGAGATAGGCGCGTCGATTATTAGGGCCTAATAAGACAAATAAAAACTCAGTGTTCTGCCAACTGAAAGCTTCCAGTTACAACATCAGGAGCGTGTAAAGGAAGTACGCTCTCTCGAATCTCCGGCTCAAATTTTGATGAATCGCTCTGGAATTGTTGGCCAGATGAAGGGTTGCTTCAGTGCTTCAGACTGAACTTTTCATGAGCATAAAGTGTGTTACCATTTTTTAGTAGATAAGGAAGATGCCATTTTAATGTTGAATTCTCACGAAGAGGTGCTGGTCTCTCGAGCACGAATAAAGAATTTTCAATGTAAAAACATGCGCATCATAGCTTTTTTTGAGATAATGATCGTGTGTTCCATATTTTTGAAGTAATTATTATGGAGTAAGAAATTACTGCTTAATCAATAACGACATGACCAAAAAATGCTGAAGAAATTCAAGTCGTGCATTTTTTAATGTAAGTTGGGAAGGAAGATGGAAAAACCATCCAAATGAGCATTCACCATTTTATTGCTTCTAGAACCTTCATGATTAAACTTATTCATTGTACAATTTTCATTCCCTGCATATCAGGCTTTTTTTAAAAACATTTTGAATTTATTCATTCGAGTAATCACCGAAGTTAGTTGGAACTACGATCGCAAGCATGGATAACGACGTTATTAAGAAGTTATTCCTACGCTTTTCCTGCCTTCCTTTCAACAATGGTGCATTACAAACTAACAATCTGTAGTTAATTTCACCATGAAGCCTCTTTTTGAAGCTGGGGTCTCATATTTACCAGCCAAGAAGAGAAAAAATAAGTTGCTCACTCCGTTATTTAGCTACGGATTACAGCATTATGAACCTAAGCCTCACAGCGAGCATCACTCTTGGAATAATTTCCTTTAATTAACAGAGCGAACAACGCAACCGCAGCTAGAGCACGACAAGAATTTCAAAACAGTTCATACCATGCAGCAAAGGCGTACAAGTCATTGCATTTAGAGTGTATATGTCTTTTATTAGCTATCATAGTCATAATTTTCTTACTTTAAAACCTTGAATTTTCAAATTAGACTCGGTGGGTCTAACTTCACGTAACGCCGTGCAGTGTAGAACAACATCGCCTGTGTAGTGAACTAAAGAGGCTGCGACTCTCCCAGCAGGTGCTGTCATTTATGAACGAAAAGATAGTTCACTTTCTTCCACTGATAATTAAGCAAATTTGGCCACTCTGAAAAGTTTAATAAATATCATTAAAGCATTCAACTCGGCATCATAATGAGATAAAGAACAGTACGAATTACTGGTGGCAAAATCTGTCTGAGAAAATTGTGCACAAGGAATCGTAAGAGATTCGTAATGAGGCACAATAAATGTACAGATAATTCAGCTTCCTTGCTTATCTCCAACTTGTTGCAATTAAAAAGATGTAAATGTCGTATCTTTCAAATTTATCATGAAGTGCATATTATTACATGAATCGTAAAAATGATGACAAGCTTGGAGCAGGTTATCGTAAAGCTAAATTCAAATGAATCGTTCGTTATCAGCAACTAATCATAATAACATGTTCACCTCTCTATATTTCTTGTTAAGGACAAACCAAAGACAAAGTTGAATTACTTTGATTTTCTATCACCAGGGCGTAGACAATCAGTTTATGAGGTGCGGTAGCAACACTTAATCTCGAGTCCACTGAGCGTCCGCGACGACTCTGCTGTTTTACAAAGCATACAGAAGTGATGAGCTGGTCCACAGCCTGCGGGACCACCCACTCTGCGACAATAACAATGGAAATAATGACAATAATGAGGACCGCCGTGCAGGATCTGTCTCCCCTCTTCCGGCGGTTAGCTGCTCCTGTCACACCGATAGCACTTGAATTCAGCGACTCCCATCTTAATGGTGACGAATTCCTGACTGACAACTGTGATCCTATTTTGCTGTTTCGTGTCCCAATCGAAAGGCTCTTTTGCTGGACTTCAAACACCGATTCCCAAAGAGGAAATGAAACTCAAATTCAGCGGCAACGCTGTAAACGCATGGACTCGTGTGATTGCCCCAATTAGTGCGAAGGTCTGAATTCTGTTCAAGCAGTTACAAATAGAAATCGATTGTGTTTTAAATAAGTAGCAAATAATAAACATTAGAGAAGTCTGCAAGCCTTACCAATATAAATGAATGAAATTGTTGAAATAAATCAAACGTTCATAATTATTATATGAAATGTGCTTCTTGATAACGAGTTTCAAAGTTTACTTTAGGTCTACACTTACTTTACATACTGATCTGTGGCTGATTACAATCTCATCTCACAGCACTCGATATATACTGAAACGGATCAATGATTTTAAAAGACGTTTTTGTAATATGTACATCTAAGATGTAACGACAATAAATTATTTCTAAAATCCTGACTTCAAAGTTCTAATCAATTTATTAACGATATTCGCTAGTTTTTTATAGTTCTATTCTTGAAAATACATAAATTTTGGCATAGTTGGACAATACATACAAATTTAAAAAAAAAACATTCAGTCACTCAAATCTATTCCGTGGAACCTGTGTTGATTAAATAAGCAACATAAAAACATGAAACATTCTGAATGCTAGTGGGAGAATGTTGGGTCACGATCAGGACGTATAAGTATAATTTTATGAATTTGAATTTTCAATGATTACGGAGAGCGTGCCGCCAAAGCCTAGTCCGAACTGGGACTATTCGCAGGGTTTGGTCACTTCAATATAAGTGAAGGTTTCTTGAATATTTGAAACACGAGTTTCCTTTGACAATTTTATAGTGCATTATTCAATTTAAGGGATAACGATACCGTAAAAATAACTTAGTTTCTTTCGAATTGCCCTTAGGAATTCAGTATTTCTGTGTACAGTGAAGTTTATTTCTGCATGTAGTGAAGTTTATCGCTTTACTTGTAATCCATGCTCAAGTAGGAACAAACGTTATTGTATTCACGTAAGTTTGGTTTCGGTAAACCGAGGAAGAAGTTTGACTTTGTGCTATTGGTAACTTAATCTAACCCTGCTCACTCAAAAGAAACAATACAGTGTATCCCTTACCTGCATTTAAACAACACTTAGGTTAGTGTTCACTAATAAAACCTTTAGCATCATACCTCATTGCACTTGACACGCGTAATTATTTGGGTCATTTACGCGCCTTTTGAATCGTTTGGTACATGCATATTCGTTTGGTATATTTGTACAGGAAAAAAGACCGAAATCTGTAAGTGGAATTTGCTTGTCAAAGAGATATACGTTCAAAAGGTATACAACACAATTTGAATCAGGGTAATGAAGTCTTTTCCCTTGTCGATGAAAGGGTTTCTGACATCAAATGAACGGAATCAACTCTGCACGACGGTAACGCAGGAATGTGGAGGTGAAGATACCAAGGTAATACGGCAAGGTTGGTAGTTACTAAAGAAGCCATTGCTTAGTAAGCATCCATATCCCCGTAAGAAATGTATGTAGAGTCTACATAAGTCAAGAGTGCAGTAAGGAATGCAAAAAAATTCCTTGCAGAAAACTGGATCAAGGAAAAAGTAAATTAGCTTGCAACGATGAGATTAGCAGAAAAATATGTTATTGTTTTGTTATTTTGTAGACATCCGTTCTTATGGTAATGCATTCATCAGATTCACGTGGCTTATTTCGAAAATGCTTGTGTATTCTTCACCGAGGGCTGGAGGAAAAACCAAAGGATTTCCACCCAATTAAATAACTGAAGTATCCTCTAAGGAGACAAATTCAATGAAACAACTCTCTCCTAAAAGCAAAACAGTTGGGAGCCACAAGATTAAGCCGGTAACATATTTGTTAAAAATCATGAACATAAACCGAAACAAAGTAGTGAACATTAGAAGCAGAACAAGCAGTGACCTTGGGTCCGCCAATTCGAGGGTTTGTAGCTACAAAGTCACCTGTAATTGAACAGGCTCGTAGACCAGGAGCTGCAGGCCACAGCAGTGACACGAACAAATTTAGATAATGAGATCCTGATTCCTTAAGAGGTCGTGATTGCAGAACCCCTGGCACGCTGTCAATAGGGACGCCCTCAGGCGGTTTGCCTGCCTCACGCTTGTGTCGTCGGGGCGCTCTTATCAAAGACATTAGCACACGGATGTTCCTGCATTCAACGTTGGTGACTTGACTAGCGTTAATCAATACGTTTCATGGAAAACCAAACGAAAGCCGAAATAAAGGTGTTTAGTTTTACATATAGATATAAAGGTTATCTTAATTTTCATCTCAATATTGGTGCATATTGTCGTATAATTTGAGTGCGAAAAGCTACTTTTGTATTTAAAACTAAAGCCTCCGTTCTGCACTTTCATTTCAAAATACTGCAAAGCAGCAAGCGCGGAGAAATGAGACAAAGTTGTAATTACACCACAAACGGGAGTGATAATGGTAATGCAGGAAAAATAATTCTTTCATAACATTTCTAATGCCATGCGATCATTAGCCAATATACTATAAAACTAAATAACAACATCGAAACTTTAGTTTGAGTCTAAACGTTAGGGTCAGAAGAGCTAGTATTCGTGAGGTCAAACTTCTAAGACAACGAACGAAGCTTACAAGCATTAGCTCATAATATTACAATAAAAAAATTTTGAAAGCACGATAAGGACTCCAAATAATTGAATATATGTAGATGAAGCAAGCAAAGCTTATTCGCAACAACCAGTAAAAATCTGGTAAGAAACTATCCAAGCAGTTTTTTTTACTTGAAAAAAGCATAAAATTGTAACTTGTGCGCAACAATTATAGTTTCGCTGAACGAAGCATTGCCCCACAAAATTACAGACGGTATTTGTAATAGTTTTAATTCAAACGTAGTTATGAAAAAACTCCTCAAACAGAGAAATTTATGCAAAAAGTTCAGGTTCGTTATGCATCAGAACTATACAGACACACTCAATAAATGGTGACATTTTCTTTGAACCCATCTGACGCTAATCACAGATCAAGTGAGTAGAAAAGAGAATAAAGACAAACTTCCTGACAAGTTTTTGTCAAGAGAACTAACAGTAGGGTTTTGTGAATGCATCAGTAAGATGTGTAGTAGAGGCAACTTTAACAGAAGAAATACCTGAGCTAAGAGAACCAGAACAGTATCGAATGTTATTTTTGTGCTTTCTGTACTACCAACGAAATGAAAAATAGTAACACCATTTTTCTAACTTTAAGATTAGCATCACAATCAGTGATGCTTTGGTCTAGTTGACTTACAATATTTCAATACACGTAAATAAAGAGACGCTACGGGAATATACATTTAAACGAACTTTCCAATTTTTATAGCAAAAAATATTTTTGTTTTAATGTCTGCATGAATAACTACTTTGGCTAATTTTAGTTGTATTGTTTTAAGGCATCTGTAGAAGTAGCACTATGGCTTCTACAACGCATTATAAAGACAAGAAGAAAAGACAAAGTAAGTTGGATAACTTCTGAAACACCAGTCATCACAAATCAAAACTCGACAGATTTTATAGACTCACTGATTAATTTCCTGCGTTCAAAGACAGGCTTGCAGGATGTAGAAGGCCGCAAATCAAGGCTGCAAGTTTCTTTAAAGTCAGATGAACCGTCGCGGAGAAACATTTTATTGCAACACCCGCAGCAAGAGGAACTCTTCAATTCGATGCGGTCTTTATTTACACCATCGCGCTACTATTTAGGGATGATAGGGGGCTTTAGGAGTCATTCGAATTCACTTTTCATGGAAGACCTGTCCCGTAATTACAGAGGAAGTCGAGGCTGTTTATCAAGAGGCAATCGACAGCGGCGTGTGTTTTACAAATTCGGATTGGTGCTCGGTCCTGCACGGCGTCCCGAGGGAATGTTTCACTTCTGCACGTTGGCCGTGCCAATAATTGCGAGGTGCGCAGGAAGTGGAGCAGTCGCTGCGTTCATTACGCACACTACAGGGTTGATTAAGCCTTAGCGCTTGCACATGCTGCAAAGACACTCTGCCTCCCGGTTGTTAGCTGTGCTACGTGCTTTGTTAAGGGTATAACCTGATCAAACTAGAGGTAATGACATTTTTCTGCTTATACTCATTACCTCATGTAGATGAGTACATGTTATGTTGAAGTTTCCCATCGTCATTAGATATATGATGCAAACAAAGCCATGCATGCTGTACATAGGCCCACTAATTTTTTTGAAATTTCTGATTATCCCACGGAAGCAGTGAAACAAATCGTAACATTGTTAACACATAGCATTACTGATAATAATAAAATAAAAATAATCAAATTGACAAATATTATCATAGTTCATAATAAGTATCTTAGAATCATTTACTATCATTGTTTTGCAGTGTACTAATAAACATAGAAAAAATGCGAACATTGATTTTTCCTTGAATCCTTTAGGCCCAAACGAGGAGTCCTCCGTACTAATAACTTTCCGAGGAAAAGAAAAACTCTCCAAGTTCCTCATGTTTTGTCTCAAACGAAGCCTTAAATAGATCTGAGAGAGTGTAAAGTGAGACGATGATATCGCACAGGCACATAGCATTGAAAATTCTTGAAGGTTTTGTTACTGATGATATCAGTGATGCATTCGAGGGGTTTCATTTACCAATACCCAAATAAATCTGCTGGCAAGGCGTCACCAGCTTGGACCACATACATCGAAGTAATTGTTCGCATCGCGACACATCGACCATTAAAACTTTCAATGCATAGGCAATACTCAGGTAAAATTAAATAGATAAAGATTAGACATGGAGCAAGACGAGTCTCAAAAGGGCTCCGAGCGACTGATGGCCTCGATAATTGTCTTAATGGCCGAGTTAATTTCTCTCCCTCCTCGGACTCCGAATATCTTCTAACGATAAATTGATCAGAGGCGCTCTCACAGTTTTTCTCTCGTTCTCACTGCGATTCAATGTGGGGTACAAAATTGAGCACATAACATAATGTGGCCGTTTTAGGCATTCATAAAAGGATTCAGACTCAGATAGTGAAAAACTCGTTCATCTAATGGAAAGTTATGAGGTAATAAAATTGGACATGCATTTGCATATCTGGTTAAAGGATGAAGCGAAATATAATCAGAACAAATCCTGCGAATACAATATCTTAAAATTTTTTTGCAGGAGTCTAAATTCTCGAATCCTGAAAGTAAAACGTAAATGAAACCTAATTTGTGGTGACATTACAGCCCATGCCAAATAGATAGAACGAAGATAAGTGTTTTTCGGACCAGGAATACCGCGTATACGAGAAAGGAAAATGTTGGTTCATCCACTTGTACGTAGCAGACATGATGGGATACAAGCTTCAACATTTATCCAAGTCATAGAGTAAACCGAAATTTTTGTTCCTTTGCATGTATTTTAAAGTGTCCGTGAAAACTAAGATTAATGACATTTTAAAACATCTAGTTTCTTGAGTCTCGAATGTTCAGTAACTAAACGAAATTAGATCCATCGGAAGTAAGATCAATATATTTTAACCATGGATACGTTACATCATCATTACTTCATAGAAATTTAATGAAAACAATTTATAACAATGCGTTTAATAATGTAATAAATAATAGTTTCTGCAAACAGCTATACTTTTACGTAGAATAAAACTGTTTTGTATTTATTAATTAATATACGAGTATTTTGCGACCCCCTCACCGTTGAATTAGATAGATAGGGTAAATTCATTTCGAACAAGCCATTACTATGAAACTAATGTTAAGTGTTTATCTTAGGCTAAGTATTGACTTTTCAACGAAACGAGTATACATGTATTGTGGATACCAGAGACCATATTACTATAAAATATGCAGTGTTTTATTACAAGTCTTCTTTCCCATCAATATGAAAACTACTTCGGAAAAGCTGCGTCTACTGATAAATGAAAGAAAGAAATTTATTAAACAGCACAAGTTTTTTCTTCTGGGGGTGTATTAGCATGTTTATAATTATTAGAAAGAAATTTCTCTCGGTTGATATTTATCTTAAATGTGTTATTAATGAACGAATTTATCACTGGCTATTAAAATAAATACTCCAGGACCTGATTAGACTTTTCTCTCAAGATTATAAAGACATTAAAGACTGGAGGTGGCTGTGAGAAAACGAAAAATTCGAGTGGGCAACCGCAGAAATCCGACACTACATATCTATGCACCAGACAATCGTTACCACCAATATTTTTCTACTAAACAGTTTGCAATCATGAAGTTAAAGAATTGCTTTGAATTTACAGGTGAAATTTATCCCTCTTGACCATTTTTTCAGATGAATAGAATCCAACAACGCGAGATGACTCAATAATCACATAAGCGATGAACTAAAATGGATGACTGCAAATGAACGCGATTTCATGAAACTTATTAATAATTCGAAGAATGTGAAGCCAGAACCTTAACACCGTCAAAAAATGTTAAACAGATGGTGCGTATAGTTGAATTGTGGGCTGAAGACCCCGACGAGAGAGGACTGTGAACCCCCGCCTGAGCGAGGATATGGTCTCAGAAGCACATCCCGTGGCGGTGCCTAGCCTTTACTCCGCTTATAAATCATGGACGCGGACACCTCAACAACCCATGCCACCTTGGGAGGCCCACCTCCCACGAAATTTATCCTCATGAACGTAAATCCATCCACCACTGAGCCCTTCCTTAGCTTCACAAGCTCCACGCTAGCGAGAACGGGCCAGTGTCTTTCCATCGCGTTCCTCAAGAAGACGCTTACGGAAAGAGGTATTAATGTTCTATGGTAAATTAACCCTTAATTGGATAAGGTTCGGTGGATCTGGTTGAAAGGATTTTAACAGGGTGTGAGTGATCGATGAGCATGCTAGGTGTAAGTACCGCGAACTCATTTGAGCAACTTTCTCTAGTGACGGGACGAGCATACTGCCGCAAACAAGAGCTGAAAGATGAATGTTTTACGTCTCACAAAACAAGGCAAGCGACGCTCTTATGTGTCCAGAGATCTAGTTGAGAGCAGGACACATTATGGTAAGTTAATTAGAAACACGAGTGCTTTAGTTTAGTTTACTCGTAATTACACCGCGTGCAGTGCTAAGAGATGGCATATTGACTTTAACAAACATAATTGTCTTCCTAGGTAAGTTCAAAATTTTTGGACAGCACACGGATTTTTTACGCTTTTGAGCTCCCACTGTACACATCAATTCGTTTTCATGCAAGAATAAAGGAGTGTGTAGTCATTGGATTAATTATACACAAGACTGTCATGAAAGGCATTGCTTTCTTCCTTAAATCTATCTTTAGAATTTTAAGCAAATCTAAATTGCCGGTTGCATAAGCCACGAAGAGGAAATGATGGCCACTCAATGCGTTCGAACCAAGTGAGCCAGCAACTCCTATTAAAAGAAACGGTAAAGTATTTCCTTAAATAAGTACAATATGAAAAATGGATTCAAAAACAGAAGATTCCACTGCTGCTGCTCGAAAAGCAGCATAGCACTGCTCAGTAATGACGCGATGTTCTGCTAAACTTCCATCCAATTGAGTCAGTAGTCTTCGAAATACTATCAGAAACGCATAAAAAAGTAGTCTATGTATGGTGATTAGCCTTTCAAATGTACATACTTTATTTTCTACTGTGAAAGAATGAGCAATGTTTATTAAAAAACATTAAATACCCTGTTCTTGAGTGTAATTTAAAGCGAGACACAATCCCAACATAACTAGATTTTTTGAGTAGTCGGGGAGCATTTAAGTCTTGTATCATATTATAAGTTACGGCAACACAAGAGGACAAAAATCTTTTTAATATAAAACCAGCAAAGTATTTTAAGGCAGGGATGAAGTTACATTAGAGTTACCTAAATTCAGCTCCCTGCGATCAAGTTTACTGTGAGCAATATTATTGATGATGTTATCAGAACAATAAAAGTCTATTTAATAGCGCATTAAGAAAAGTTATGAGAGGAACGAGTAGGCTTCACTTAGTATCACAGCCTCGTGCATTATGACGTTGAGTGCTAATACGAGCGGCTGATACCTTCATTATTTACACGGACTTCTGGTTAGCCAATGTTGATGCTTAAATATATCGTAAGGTTATGATTCACAAAGATATTCTGCTAGCTTATTCAATTGGTAACGAACGTTTGGTTAAATAATGAACGGTAAATCAAGGGAGCAACTTAAGTCGTATTACATTAATGTCTCAGTTCAACTAGAAAAGATAAATTTGGTACTGGCACACAGAGAACTCGAGCTTACGAATTTATTGTGTGTATTGTATGATATATCCACGAAGAATCTGTTTCGATCTAGGGCCACACCACGCGTTAACGCTTGCACTGGGAGAATTCTAACTAATTCTATGTATGATGAGATAGACGCTTCCCCACAGTGCATGCATGCTACAAACTTAAAAGTTTAAAATTTTGTTGATATTACACCAAATCTTAAATGATAAAATCTATATAGCTCGAATAAATGCTCGTAAAGTGTCCGTAAATCTATAATGTGTATATACATAATGCTAATTTAGATATATATATATATATATATATATATATATATATATATATATATATATATATATATATATAAATATATAAATTCATTTTGTGTCTCAGTTGTATTTCCTTCTTGATCAGAATGATGATCACGAGTTATATTATTTACTGATCCAAAACATTTGTTGAAACAATGAACTTCATAAATGCTGACATTACAGTCCAACTGCTATTTAACATAAGCATTTATTTATTTATTTAACCAAAGCAACCAAGTTAAGAATTTGCATTATTACGTTACTACTATTCTATCCGATACTTGCTCCCAAACACTAATTTTGAATGAAGTGTAAATACGCCCAGGATGCATTATCCTTATAACTTATGGATATTACAAAAATGTAACCAATTTTCTTCCCCTGCTACTGCAGCAGATGTTATAAATATCTTTAGAAACCCGGACGGAAGAGAGCATTGCAAGCGTGGTTTCTATGATGAAATTTTCAGGTAATTTTTTTACCTGAAGTAGTACACAGAACGGAAGGTGTTTCAGACCCTTTTTATGAGGACTCTTTTCAATGTGCATCTTAGTAACGTCGCATCTCATCAGGTTACAAGCATAAGAGCAAAGCACTGTTGATAAAAAAGTTATCTGCTCACTACGTAATTGATATCATGAACTTTACTAACTCCAGAGCTAAGATCACGGTATATATCATGGAAAACCATACTGAAAGTAGTATAACAACATAATTTTGAAAGAGTTTTAACGGCCAGTTTTAACTACGTAGTTTTAACTGCCAGGAATTTTTTATAAACTACTGATAATGTCATAAAACAACTGAGAAATAGATAGAGTTATAAATAGAAGTTTTCTTGTGATTCCGCTTTGTGGGCTTCAGTAGAAGTCAAAGCTGAGTGTGGTCAGGAATAAACATCTGTTCTTAATGCTACGAAAACTAACCCTTCAGTAGCTGCAACGTCTCAAGATAGATGTAGTCAACTTCCAGTGCGCGTTCTTTTCTGTAATAAATACATTTATATATCAGACAATGAGGCGCTTGTGATTATCAAAGGAAAACATTAAAAACTTGAGTCGGTGCGCATTCCTTTTCTGAAAAATATTTTGAATGGAATAATCGATTGGTTTTGCGTACATATACGAGGCTTCAATACAATTGTGGCCCCATTAGCAATTTGTTGCAAGCAGTTTTAGATGTGTTCTCATTATCTCAATGAGTCACGGTGACTCGTTAACGAAGATCTTGAAAAGTTTATGGCAGTAATATCGAGAATATTCACTTAATTACCTAATGATTGCTGAAGTAAATACCGTACCAAAGGATGATTTCAATTGAATTCCAATGCTCTTAAGATAAACGAATATACCATCTAATGAGATCAAAAAACTTCATACTGAACTAAAACTAGTACACGAGTACAAGAGTACAAGAATTGGTTGAAGTGAACTACATTAATGACTTGTTTGTCTTTAATTTCATACATTACGGTATCACAACCTTCTTGAAGCAAGAACTACAGTGATGGAAATAATGATAAGACACTCTACATTTTGCTTAAAATGTTATAAATATTGATTAAAATTAAATAAATTTTTGACCATAGGTAAGGAATAAAACAAGAAATAAGTGTATATTCAAATTTTATGTTACGCTATAGTTTTTGTACAGTTATTACAAAAATACTCTTCAGAGGAACAACATTTGATGCAAATAAAGATAAGATACCTTGCTCTAAATAATATTTTCATAGAAACTATGAATGTTGTAAACAAAAATATCAAAATGACTAGTATTAACAAGTATTTTCTTTCCCTTGCAAAACATCTAGATAACGATCATTCATTGATTTCACTAAATTCCTATGAATTTATTCGGAAATTTTTCCCCAGCACTCCTGGACAACACGCCAAAGCTCTTGCTTGTTTTCAAATCATCTGCCATCGGCGTAAACTTGTCTAGCCAGTATACCTCATAGGTTTTCTTTAGGATTTAGATCTGACGACTTAGCTGGCAAACGCAAAGTGTGGATATTGTGACCATTAAGCCACTCGCTTGTGTGTTTGAAGTGTGGATGGCCGCATTGTCTTGCTGAAACACAGCAGTATTCTGGTGAAAATTATCTAAAAATGGTATAAAACTTTTTTGCAATATTTCAGTGTACTTCATTGAATTTTGTTTTCCCTCCATCTTTACCAGACTCACCTTACTTTCTGTTGAAAAAGCTCCCCAAATCGTCAGTGATCCTCCTCAGAATGGCCTTCTGCTGAAGATCTTCTCATCTTTCCTCAAATCATGCCAATGGTATTGAAATCCGTTAGGTCTATCTAAATCGAACTTCTTTTCGTCTGAGAAGATAATTTTTGCCCAATTTTCAGCATTCCATTGTACTTCTCCCTCACCCACTTTTCTCGTTGTTTTTTGTGTATCTTCTTCAGCTCTGATTTTGTTTTGCTCTTCCTAAATAAATTTTTTTGAAGTATTGAGAATCTACCTAACTCTTTTGGGAGTTACATTTAACTTAAAACATGTTTGAAGATTTTTGGAACTCTTTCCTGTAGATGAAGCCTCACGAAGCATTCGGCGCAGACTGGCTGTAGTAAGCTTGGATGGACGTCCAGGGGATTTATTTGATCCATACGCTTCAGGATTTTCAAAAAACTCGAAATACTGTTCTTGACCTCTTAATCTGCTTCGGAATTGAATTATAGGAGCATCCTTGACTATTTAGAGCTATTATTAGACCTTTTTCAAATTACAAGAGAGAACTTTCTCTGCCCATGCCGTAAAATATAGATTTTTCACAATTTAAACCTGATTATAAGATATCACAATGCCTACTTGCAGTCTAGAGGAACACTGGTGTGTTGGTTTGATTCTATTCTTAGTTGTCAAAGGTGAAGTACTTCGAATAGGCGTAATATTTTACAAGGTGTCTTATCTTTACTTCTATCAAATTTTAATCCTCTGAAGACTATTTTTGTAATAACTGTACAAAAACTATACTGTAATATAAATCTGAATGTAATCTTACTTCTTCTGTTATTCCTTACCTTCGATCGAAATTTTAGTGTATTTCAATCAATATTAATAAAGTTATGAGCAAAAATGTAGTGTCTTATCATTATTTCCACCACTGTATAGTTTGATAAAAATTTCTTTTTCGGTCTAGCGCTTAATGAAACAAATAATAAGTTTTAGCCATAAAAAATACACGACAGACATGCAAAATACCTAAAAACATCTTTATTAAACGAACGCTGACAAATTTTTTTATCATAAAGTCATCTGACTGTAAAAATCATTTCGTAAAAATCTTTCAGAAAATTAGCCATAACGATCCATTTAAGACAAAATAAAGTAGCTTCCTCGTTCGATCTTATGAAGAACAGGACAATTACACTTATCTCAACGACTTCTTGAATAGATTAGTCGGATACTGACAAAAAATTTGACGCCTAATTTTTATGTTATTCATTACGAGGAATGCAAAGTTTAATTTTACTTTACTCCTCGATAATATTTTGGGAAAATTATATTAGAAATTCTCATGAATAAAGTATCTGATATGTGCTAAGTGTGTCATAACATTCACCAATTCAATTTTAATCCTGGAAAACTGATTGGAATTAAAGAATCAATAGTTTCATCCCGCAAATTTTACCAAAATATTTGAATCTTAATCCCCAGTCCAAAATGCACGGATGTCAAGCTAATCTAAGTGCTTGACATGCTCGTATTGAAGAATTTCTTTTGTGTAACGGATCTTCCATTTATTTCCGCAAATCTGCAACACACGTTGCTTATAATTATGAAATACTATTTGGACAATCGTCTCTTTCTGGTGGAACAAACCAGGACGTGAGCACAAGTTCTAAATAGCCTGAAAAAATCGCATATATTTATTTCTATGCAAAATATATTACTGTAGAAAATTTCGAGACTAAGTATGACGTACCGGATAGCGAGTGTCGCGTGTCCTAAAACGTGATAAAAAAACGCTCCGCATTTAGTGAGTCACATTAAGGCCGTGGAACCTGATATTCACGAATCAAATGTAGTATCTAATATATTAAACTTGGTACACTACAAATTGGAAAATTCGGAGGATGTTCTTAATCATTATGACATCACGATGGTGGGGTGATCACCTGCTTTCAGCAAGAAAGTAAACGTTAACAATGCATATAGATTACGTCTTGGTTATAAAGCAGGGAATTCGGATCTACTTAAACTTTAACACGTATTTTGAATTTTCTTTTCCAAATTCATTTTTGCAATGCTGCGTTCTAATGTTCTCCTGTAATGATAATGGAACAAAACTAGAGACTGTAAAAATATCCGAACTTCCCCTCCAAAATTTTGAATCATTATTTTGTACACTATTATTTCCCTATCCTTCAGCGGCTGGCTGCCAATCACCCCCTCCCTCTCCTCCTTTCTTGTTTCCTCAGCTAGTGGACTGATCCAGAACCACGTACTATGAAATTTATGCTATGTCTCAGCACTTCCAGCTTCTGGTGATCTTTTAATGAATCTATTCTGATTTAAAGATACATTCTTTTCCTGAAGACGTTTCTGAAGAAATGCTTTATTCAGTCAGGCAGATACGAGGACAAACTATACTTGCACGAACTTTAAACTCGAGCAAAAATGGATGCAAACCTACCGGAGTAAATTAACTTGCGAGAATTCGGTACTACTGATTAGAATTCATAATCCATCATCTTAATTGCTCCATTGTTTTCTGATAAGGAATTTATGTGGGCACGCTCCGCTGAACATCAACCAGCTATAAGAATTGTCAACAAATGATACGAATGCCGCTTATGCATGGTATAGCTATGCAACGCAAGTAGGGGTTCCACTGGAAATTACCTTCATGTAGGGCTTGTTTAACGTCGATCTAAGAAAGTCAAGCATTTTCTTGCGAGAAAAAGTGCAGAGGTCTCCAACTGCGGAACACCAACTCAGGATGCGCTAAGTGAACGGAATCATGATGGATTACAAATTTGAAATTACGCTCTCATCATCAGCATTTGAAACGATGCAGAGAGAGCTACGAGCGCAACACATGATTTTACTGCTCAGTTGCTTGGATTTGAATGAAAAAGATGATTGTTAAATCTTTCCAATGTTCACTACCGTAGTGAAGGCAACCAAAATTAACGTTATCTTTAAAATATTTTAAAGTTAACGTGGCAATAGATGTTACAAGGACTAATAAGTTCTTTCCTACCCAAATGGAAGATATTTTACAGCCTCGAGTAAAACACAAAGACAACTGCTGAAGCGGTTGTGGCACGCAAGCCTCAAGTCTTGTATAATTGAAATAGTTAAGCGCTATTCCGTACCGGCGAACATGGGTCCAACACAAGCAACGACAATCAAAAGGTATGAGGTAGAACATCAGATTAGGTAGTTTATTCATCAGCACCTCAGAACTGAAGCTTTGTTACTGTCTGGTGAAATGTTTTAATTTGAAAACAATTTTTCGTATTATGAGTCTAAGACGAAAAAGAACATTAAGAATAAGAGATTGGTAGTATCTACATATCTAATACTAAGAATGACCGTCGTGTGTTTATATATTTATTTATCTATATATCTATTTATATGTTTCGTGTCACTTTCAAAAAATTAGAGAGATCCAGAGCCTTATATACTCGAGTCCGTATCGTAGATACCGAGTTCGGCGGTGATTCGGGTAGATTGTACCCGAATGTGACACGAATTGCAGAGTCAATTGCAGCAGTAGAAAACTAAGTGACTTAGTTTTTACTAGGAATATTATCATTAAAGAAGCACTCAATTCAAACGTTTGTCCATTGTATATATAGATATATAAAACTAAATACTCGTATATTGCATTGCGTTCTTAAATGTAATTTTAGTTAATATCTTTCCAACAGTATTTGCCATCATTTTTGATGGCACGGGTATTATCACAAAATCTCTGCCGTGATTTTTGACGGCTGTGTACACTTGTATGTATATAATTGACAATGTATCTCCATCTCTCTCTCTCTCCATCTGTGTATGTCCGTCCCATTACTTCCTATCTATTACTGAAGAAAAATTGTTGAACTGAAATCAGAACGGGTATGCATGTATTATATGCATTGTATTGTGGATACTAAAGACGCCGGATCACAATAAAATACTCATTTTTTTATGTTGATAGCTTTTATTTCTTACACTACCGTGTTATCGGTAGATAAATACAGAATGGAAGTTCTCTATATAATGATGAAAAATATTCCCGGGTAAAACTGAAAAATGGATTTTATTTCATTGATTGTGAATTTTAGCACTTTTAAACCAAGGAATATCAACGGGCCATGTTATCGGTAGATAAGAGGTAGAAAGGAAATTCTGAATGAAATTAATAAAAAGTACTCTTTTCAAACACAACAATTCGTTGTAAATGTTTAATGCATTCATCTTTATAATAATTTCAAATTAGTTAAATTTAAATCGTAGAATTTCCACAGAAACTGCCTAGTTATAATAAGAATAATAACCTGCTAGATATTGCCAACGTGTGATCTAGGAATAACATGCAATATAGACTTTTTATTAAGCATGCACAATTATAGTCAACGTAAAGTATCGTCGTAGACAAACTCAGGCAACTCAGTTTTTTCAACTTGATGGTGACCCTCATGTCTTAATGCCTGAAATGAAGGCTGTTACAGAGAAAATTCATCCAAACTAAATTTTTTGAATTAAATAAACCCATTCACGGAACAGAAAATATCATTTCTTTTAGATAAGGTTGTAACTAAAAATGTGAGAGTTGTTCCTGGGTTTTCATCAAACATCTTTTCAGACTGTCTTAAGATAATGAGACCAGGAGAATCGCTGTCTGACATAATCACGGTCCGTTAGGAATCAGTTGCTTAGTTCAACGTTAATGGCTGAGGTGTAGAACATCTTAGTTTTACCCTGCACTCATCAGTGTGTTCTCATTCTATTGATCTGACGTCAGCAATCACCACTCAGTCCTGTACAAGGAGGTCGAAACAGCGATCCGGTCACATAAAATGACCCCTAAAAATGCGTCAGGTTGGACTACATTTAAAAACACTTCTACCATAAATGAATGAGGAAAAAATATTTACAAGCTGAAAAATAAAGTTGACTAGCATCTGAGCGTTCCACCCTCCAGTATTGTACTACCAACGTTAGGAGTTTCATTTATTATATGATGAATAAGTTTCCTATGTTAGCAATTTACAGTAACGTTGGGAAATTTAATATACCATGGACGTAAAGTTGAAGACTTTTATTTGTATAATAGTAGTTTAGTTTTCTATTTTCAACTAGTTAACTCTATGCAATGCACAGATATAAGCTTCTAAATTGTCTTACGTATTCCACCCGTTCAATTACTTGGTTCTAAATTTTTAAAATCGAAAAAAATATATTGAATTGAAAATTAAATTCTGCTGCGTAATATTTTTTAGTTACAGAGATCAAATGGTATACTCGTATGTTATGCAACAGCTATTCATAAGCAAATCCTTTTCATAAGCAAATTGCGGAAAGCTTCTTGATATGCATATACTAAGGGATTCACTGCTCATTTTGCTAGCCAAATAACACCTCAAACTGAACAAAAGAATCATTATTGGTTAAAATATTTATTTCACTTACAAATAAAGTTATTTGAAAACTGAGTTGAGCGCATTCGGTCAGAGACATTCACGACATCATTCAACATAAGAAGTGCATCAATAATTCTCTTTTATGTCACTGACGCATTAGTTTACACAGTCAGTTTGGACCTGCACAGCAGTAGATTAAACAATAAAATGTACACACCAAAACTATTAAATTTAGTGACCAAAAGGATCTCGCCCTCTTAGGCGAGTATTTTAGTATATTAAAAATATCAGGATACTATTGCTAGCAGTGTTTGAGTATACTGAAAATATCAGGATATTATTGCTCAGTGTTCGAGCAGGGTGAAACAACAAACATCTTATTCTTAACAGCGTTTGAATAGAGTGAAACGAACAGGATTTAATTCCTGGTAGCAACAACAGCAAAAAATCGAAACATATTCATCCAAATAGCGAATATATTGAACTGAAACAACCAGGACCTCATTTCTAGTAGATAACCTAAGTGGTGCGCATAAAGCTAATTTCATCAAAAGGAATAACGAACGAAACGACGAGGATTCGTATAGCATTAGACAACTCAATTAAAGGATCTCCAATGCACAAACACAAGAGGACGGATATCAGTCTCAAGTATTAAGCATATACTCCATCATCGCACCCATACATTTGTTTCAGTTCACACGGCTATTATCTCGACTGCTCGGAGGTTCATTGAATTATCATTAGTTTTGTGATTATAATTGATGTTATTTTCGAGATTGTGACCATCACTGTAGATACTATTGCCATCTATCACCATTTGTTGCCGGACTGCGACACTGCGTTAGCTGGAGGCCACACAGCCCATTGCGTCAGGGTGACAATATAAACCGCAAACAGGAAGCAAAGAGAAAGGAAAATAGTTTATTCAAATGTCATTCATATACAAAGAAATCAACATTGGATTTCAAATGCCTTATCATTAAGATCTATAAATAGTAGAAATACATTAGTTAATAATACCCCAAACGTTAGTTTGTTTTCACAATTGAACCAAAACTTAAAAATAAAAGTACACAAAAACTGCATGAAAATGTTCACTACGAAAAACGTTTCATACAACAGAATGTAACGGTTCGAGTTTCCAGCAGTGAAGTTAAAATCATGAAATTAAGTAAGCAACGAAGAATGAAACTTCTAGATTGTAATTTCTAATTTGCTGATTCATCGCTTGAAATGATGTATCTACAGTGTATGTAGCAAAAATTATTATCGTATTTAACTGAAAACTTCTTTTCATTTTATAAAATCAAAAGTTATGTATTAAATGAGGATAATTCAGAAAGGGAATTTATATAAGTTTTGAATTACCAGAATTGAAGTACCGGTAGAGGTGAAGTGGAGTTGCAGTACATCGAAAGTCCTAAGTTTTTACATCTGCTTATCATTACAAAACATTTACCAATATTGAAACACGGACTTCATGATTATATCATAACTGAAACTAAATACAGGTGAGAATGTTGCTGTCTGCAATGAACAGAAAGACAATGTTGCGTGGCATGTATAGTTTGCGAATAACGCAAATATGACATGAAATGACATAAAAATAATTTAACATTCTCCATTTGTTGAAAATATCAGCTGGCTCGTTCTGTAGACATAACGTTACATAGGTTTTACTGGTCTCATTGCTTGAATAATATTGGTTCTATAATAGACAAGTATTTGAATTGGTCAGCGCTGTTCGAATAATTGACAAATCACTCTGTAACTTTATATATTTTGTTTCTGCATCCAAAGGAACCATATTAGACCACGGTACATTACGAATTAAACATTTAAAAGACTTTATTCTTATAAGGACCGCTCAAATATAACTAGCACGTTAGGATTAGGGAGAAATATAAATGGACACCACGTCATGATTAATACTCTAACTAAATTCTGGGTTTTTCACTCTACAATTCTCCAGTTTGTTTTCCTTCCTTTTGGGTTCACTTTTTGAACATTCGCTCGGCAGAACTCTGCTTTCCACAAAATAAGCTCATACACATTTCCATGGCTTAGCTCTATCACACGTTACATGCAAATAGCCTGTAGTTTCCATATTTTTGGAAATACTAAGAACAGAAATGAAATTATGTATTATGAATGCAAATGAACCTCTTCAGTTTTCTCATATCCAACAGAAGTCTCTCTCTCTGGCTACGATAAACGCTAGACCTTCGTTATTTTACTCTCCAGTGGTCGTGGGGAACTCGCTCTCAAACTCGAGCCTGTAACCAGCAGTCTCCTGTCTCTACTTCAGTTAGCATGCTAGTTCCGCTAGTTCTTTTACCTCTTGCTTTCTTTACCATTACCAGGTATTTTGAAATAGGGAAATTGTAATCGATGAAAACATGCTGTAAAAATTAATATAAATCCAAAGTAGTTACTTTCATGCATCAAACTTGTGTAACACTACTGTAAAGGTAGGAAAATACTTTTTTCGTATCCTAAAACGAGAAAAACATCTCAAAGAACTTTATGAAAGCTATACAGGACCTTAAAAGCCAGTTTCAAGATTTGAATAAGTTAAAATGACTATGATGAAAAGCAGTATTTATCAAGTGTATGCACGCTCAATTCGCATCGGTAAAAATTTGTTTGCATGAAAGAAAACACAGGGTAGCAGACCTGAATTCGGAATTCAAACTGCCACGATAAAATTACCAGCTATAAAAATGGAAATACTCGCCTACTTTGGGCCGAACATTGGTGTGGCGCACCAGAGATACCGCGTGATTGAATCACACGCCCGAGGCGTCTGTGCAGCAGGGCGAGCATTGCACCGAAGCCATCTGTGCCTATTTATCAGGGACCAATGCGTCATGGAACCGGCCTAAGATTAGCCCAAGTTCCCGTGCTGTGCCTTCGATCTATCAGACTTAATGAGCTAAATTGCCTCTCCATAACCAGTAATAACATCTTTCCATAAGGACCGTATTTCTTTAACCGACTCTCCAGAGCATCTTTAAGTCTCGAGTGGGAGAAACAGTGCGGTTTGATTAGGGTAAGTGTGAGGTTTGATGTCTGATTTTTAGGCATCATTTTTACGCATGTACAAAAGTTTCAGTGCTCCGCTTTCCTTTGAACAAAACGAACTAGACACTGAGCATATAGCATGAATTTAATTCTATAAAATTGATGATGTCGAAACACTGAAATTTAAATTCATATAATAATTTTCCTCTGTCTGCAAACCAAGAAAGACTTCAAACACAAAATATTTAATTATTAGCCCAAGTGGGTAAAATCTACGTTGCTGGTTTCAGGACTCTATGGCTGGTCGTTACAGAAATTTATAATATTCATTGGGCGTGAAAATGAATGAAGAAATTATTCAGGGCTTAAAGACATAATGAAGTGCTTCATGCCGCTTTTTCATCGAAATTTGGGCATTTTGACTCGGGTGGTGACTTTATGAATGAGCATCGAAACTAACACTTTCTTGCCTAAGAACCACGATAACGATTAACTTATTGCACCGACGCTGTAAGTATTCACTTGGACCTCACATACGATGTTAGGTATAACCAATGAACTTATGAAGAAAATAAATCATTTGGTGAGGGCACACCCGTCGTTAGCAGGCGGTACGATTTAATGTGCATTCAGCGTCGACTCCGGTCAGCTCTTGCATGGAGTTCCGCTTAGAGGCTCGCTCCTAATATATCAGGTGAAGTATCACTTCGTACTTTTTGGTTCAGTGAACACTTCCATGAGCTTTGACTGAAGGCAATCTACAAAATGGTCAATGATAACATCAAAACTCACCATAGCATGGGCTCCACAACTCGATTGCTTTTGTACGGAAATTTTATTTATCGTTATGACATCTATTTTAGTATGAAAATAGTTCCGGTATTGGCCAGCACTTATACAGTAGTTGCTAAAAGGCTTTGGTATAATTATTACGGGACTTTCCAGCTAGCGCATGCAGCTCTATTTGGCCATGTAACTTTTCAATAAAAACTAATTGACTCTAATTGAACAGCGACCAGCCTCGCCGCACATGACATGGTCATGAACGATGTGTGGCTCATGCTCATGTATTCCAGTTTCCGGAGCTCCTTATGCTGCTGACTCCTCAGTAGACTGCTGAAAACACCCCTTATTGCAAAGCTCGGAGACTAATTGACAAAGAACAATCCATCGCAGTGATTTAAGTAGGGTAAAAGTTTAAAAATTACACAAAGTTCCGAAATTAAATTTAACGAATGTTTTTAAAGGGCAAAGTGAATAAATAATAAACAATGTGTTCATTTTTCATATAAAATTCAGAAAACTGTAGTCTTTTCACGCTTCTCATGTCTATCCAATTTCCTAGATCCATTAGATCTGATAGATGCCTCAAATTTGTAACTTGTACATGAAATGAAAAATATTATTTATTCACATTTATGTGAAATATCCAGTTTTCACATTAAGTTATATACGTACGACAAGAAATGCAATAATTCTTAAGTCCTTTTTATGCAGACTAAAAGTATCAAACACTTGAACTTTAATTCACTTATAATGTGGAAGATATTTTAGTCATTTTTTATAAGCTTACGGCACAACAGGGTGAAAAGTAACGGTATATCCCACTTCTATTCTGCGAAGGTAGAATATATTGCTAATAATACCATGTATTCCGTGCACTAAGTGAACACTACGCTTGATTGCATTATTACTTAACGTGTAAATAAGTTAAAATATTCGTGTATATTAACGCCAGATTGCAGTAATACAGATCGTGTAAATATGTTGAAATGCTCGTGTAAATTAACGGTTGATTACAGTACTACACATCCTGTAAATCAGTCAAAATGTTCGTGTACATTAGCGGTATTGATTGCAGTACTACTCATCGTGTAAAAAAGCAATAATGTTTGAGTAAATTAACAGTTGATCGTAGTGTTACTTATTGCATAAAGAAGCACTGATGATCGTAAGTAAGTGCTATATGTGATGCTCAACTAAAGACGTACTGGTGCTAACATCATCACGTTAAGTTAATGGAACGCTTAACGTGGTACAATAACTGACTTGCCGGATGAACAACCAAGTAATTGCAATTACGAGTCAGAAACTTTAACTCTTGGATTACAATGGACGTTGTTTGTTTTTTCCTTACGCTTCCACATGCTGTTTTTGCCTCGTCCTACGAAATATTTCGGAATGAACTGGAAGATGATCAAAGAAGACTATGCAAGGGTAAAAAACAGGGCTATTGTAACCCACCTAGGTATACTTTAAAAGTACAAAAATAATCTTGTTCTACGTGAAAAAATAAACGAGATGTAAATATAGCCTTAACGGTGTGCTTTTAGTGATACATATTTGATATATAGTATATATTTATGTATCGATGTACACATACACAAAAATAGATTTAAACTCATGTTACAAGGTGTGTTTTATACCGAATAAGAACTGCCTGCAGTGCGCGTTTCTGTAACAAACGCCACGTAATTAATTTAGTCAGTTGGGAATTATTCCATACGGAGAGAGAAATACTTCTAATTTGTAAATTTAAATGAAGGGAAATATAAAGAAGACGAGACTGAAGAAGATAGCATCAAGAAAATGAACTGGTGCATCGAGTTCAGCATTGTTTTGCAGCAGATGCACATGAACGTATTAGCGTCTTTTCATTCTTCGTTGGGATGAAGCAAAGTTTCACCGCTTTAGATAAGCAAATGATGCTCATATTTCATCTAAAAATACAGCTGGAAGAGCGTGCTTATCGCAACTTGCATTAATGTCCTTTGATGCACTCTATCCTTGTACCTGCAGAGATCGATTATACCACGAACCTATTTAATTTTGATCGTTTATAATCCTCAGTGAATTATTAAATATACACAGAAATTATTAAAGGTTGCTTGCAGCAACAAATTAAGCACAGAGTCCATAAGCAGTAAACAGCGGCAAGAGCCCAAGAAAAATTTGCATGAACTACAACGCGGTCAGGGACCAATAAATTCTATGATTACGCTCTCGCAACTGCCCGGCGCAGCGAGAGAGATTCCCAGCCAAGATGCAGGCACGCCAAACGTTCAGCTTTGCACAGCTGTTGCGGTACTGCGCTGCACTCGTATTTTGTTTCAGTGCAGAATGAAGAGATTCTACATCCAAAATAAAAATCTGATATTTTTCCGAAAAGTTTTATTTAAATAGTGGTTGTAGGTCATTTGCTAAAAGTAATAAAAATAGTTTTCAAAAGTTCAAAAATATATTATGAATTTATTTAGGCTTTTCTCATTTATTAATAATTGTGATCCATCAGAACACGTCAGTTCGTTACGTTCTTTTACGAGATGTCCTAATTCAACTTGATATCAAGAATCTAAAGCGATGATAACTTATAATACAGATTATTTTTTTTCATTTTGCTATTTCTGCATTTGAGATTGAGAAACAAGTGAAGCCTCCAGGAGACCGAATGAAATAAATAGAGATACATGATCATTGGCTTACAGTGATTGACTTCCAGTTCAGTACCTGTTCTGAAATCGTATTCATCTCCACTGAAACCAATGGACCAGCACATGTACTTATTCTTCTCACGCTTCAAGCTACCCGCTGCAGCCGGATTAGAAACTAAATTATTCATTCCTCGTCCCACAGATAATCTTAAATCTCCAAAAGCCAGTCCACGTTAGTTTGATATTTGAAATGAAGAAAGAACCAACCTCTGTTTTCTCTGAGAAAGGAAAAAGTGTTTATTGTTGATGAATAATTATCTACTGTTGAAAAATTGCAATAAATGAACAATACAACTGCCATAATTTACTGTAGTTCCAAATTCACGGAGCTAAATCAATAACATGGTCAGCATGCTATAATTTTGCGGAAGTCAGGTTGGCTCAGGCTAATGAATGAAAATAGCAGAGGTCGATCAGGATTTCACAGAGGGTACAAGGCAGTTAGTTGAGCAAAGCACGGTACGCTCTCATCACCTTCATCAAGTCGATCTGTCGAGCCCTGAGTGCTCTCGCTTAAAGGTTCTTTATGCGCGGCCACTCAGGCGAGAAACAGCCTTGTTAATGGCCCTCGGACCACTCCTCGCAACACGCCGCGACCTCAGCGCTCGCCCAACTCCGACACTCCAAAAGCCTGCAAGTGCAAGCTTAGCTGCAGTTCCTCTCTTCCACTACACTTTGGATGATCTGGTCCGCCGCAAGACAACTTCGCTGATGAATTTTTAAATGGTACATACGCACACACGACTCGCTAAGAATGATTGGGTCTGTCTATTCGAGCAAATTTTGGGTAATCGGGCTATTGAAAGACAACCCAGGAGGGTTTTGTATAACGCTGCCTCGTATAAATAAATTTCTTCCTGAACACTTTTGTAAATGGCTAGTATAGACTTTTGAACGACCCAGTCAGCAGACAGAAGATACATCGATGAATTTAGAATAAGAATACCAAAAAGATAATTAAAACCCAAGTTAAATTAGGGCCTTTTACCCATTTTCTCACTGAAGAGAAAACGCATTTAGTTTCACTGAAACTCAATAGATTTGATTTACGGATCATATGTGTTATGGATATAAAGCGATATATTGCTTTCCCAATTGGATCTCCTATATGAAAGTACTTCAACGTAAGGTAGAACTGAAATAAGTAGCTAAATGATTTCAACCGTAATTGGTAGAAAATTAACTGTGTAAACAAAAATTATAAATTTTTCTTTATAAATTTAGGTAAATTTATGGAGACTTAGACTCAAAGTTTGAAATAAACGTGTAACTATGAACAAAGTAGCGTAACAATTTGCAGAGGGGGTCAGACTTACTGACTCTTCTCTGTCACAACTCATAGATTTTTGGATGATACAGGGTGCAGTACCGGACGCTTGACAAAAAAGGATGGAGGCATGTTTGATCGAAAATAATTTTCGGATTATTGAGTTCACTGTAGGAAAAATAGATACTTATATACATATATATATATATATATATATATATATATATATATATATATATATATATATATATATATATATATACAGGTGCGTGTGAGTATCTCATTATTTTCAATTGTACGAAGGAGCTTTCTGCCTTGAGATTCGTGTAAATTTGGCCTTTAGGCATTTGAAGGCATTTTCAATTCTTTCCACTGTATTGGCATTTACTTGAGCAATTCACATACAAGTTTTGAGAGTTTACACCATTAACCCTTTAGCGACCAATTTTTTTTCTAGTTTGTACGTCTAAGCTCACAAAGACCGTCTGTACACTGATGCAATGAAGCACGCTGAGAGCCAGGCAGCCAAAAGAACGACGCTGTAACATGCCGCCGCGTTCAAACCTAGTAGCAACCTCATATTGCTCACTGTTAAATTATTAGAACAATTCTCTCAAAGACCGTAAAAAAAGACCGTATGGTCCTTTTCGTAGCTAAAGGGTAAAATTGTTACGAACCAATATACGACTATCAAATACTAAATGGCTGTTGCACGACGAAACAGTTCAATTGCGAGGAAGATTACGTAAATTTCCTATGAATATTTGAAAGAACACAAATTTTACAGCTAAATAAGTTGTCTCATAACCCGCATTCCGAATAGAAATTTAACTTGCTAGAATGTTGGAATGAGGCATAATTCTACCCCAAGATTGAACACCTGAGGTTGATGCTCAATCTCTTGAACAAAATCTGCCCTGCTTTTGCTTTTGCAAGAATTTTTCTTGAGTATTGGGGCAGTAAAGGTATTCAATAAAGGTATTGAAGGCATGGGCGAAAATCTGGCGGACAAAAAGTTTACTGCCTATTACATTAGTTATGAGACGATATCACACTGCTTCCATTGGAGAATAAGCTTATACATTAAATGTACTCCTGTTAACTATGCAATTCTTAAGAATATAATAAAACAGAGTATGACAACAGTAACGAGATGTTTGGTACATTTTTGTGTTGCTTTCTAAGTTCCATGTCGTATAAAGTAAAGTCATCAATCACGAACATGCACCTGAATCACGCGGAGATATTTCAGTCATGTTCACTACCACAATTATGCACAAGACCTAGGAGTTAAAAAGAACATAAAATCAATACTGTATATAACGGGAGGGTTCCTCATCCAATATTTGTCAAGACGATTTTTCATTTGTCCTCGTAGCTCAGCAGTCAGAATAACGCACACTGCTGACAGCGCCAAACTCACGTGGGCCATGCAAGGCAGTTGAGCTAACATTAACGTGCGTGCCCCATAGTCTTCCAATGCACCTTAACTCACGCTATTATATTATCATAGCGAGGTCTCAAAGGTGCGAGAAGGGAGAAGCTTCTTTTTGTATAGTATGTGATCTACTCTATTCCACAATGACTACCCTAATGCTATTGTGGAGAAATAAATGTTGATATTACTATAAGGAACCTGAAATTAATCTTATATATACGGTAAGATGAAGATATATACCTACACATTCAGATCTAAGTTTCCCTAATTTAAAATTCCCCTCGACAGAAATTACAAATCGTCTAAAACATTTATAAACTTACGAGTAAGAAATTCGGTATTTGTTTTTAACCCGAATTTTCACGAAGGACTATTTGGTTAAAAATCTTTTATTACATTATACTTCGAGTATACTTTATACTTAGCCTCTATTTCATCTACAATGTAATAGAAATAGGTAAAACAAATATAGCAATGAATAATATTGAATTTCATTATTCAGCGTTACAAACTATTGAAATAGTTTGAGATGCTTAAATATGGAGAGTCCAGGGAGAATCTTTTCGATCAGTGTTAGATTTTTATCCTTAGTTACAGAAAATTCGAAGCCGAATAAGATCTAAAACCATTAATCTGGCTGAAATATCTTAAGCCTGCACTCAGTCACTGTTTACGCCAGAAAAAAACTCAGCTGTAATTAAGTCGAATTGTTGTTCTCGCTGGAAACATTTGCAGGAAGTGTCATTTAATGTTAGTTGTTTTTTCCACGGAAACAATCTTGGTAATCTTATGCACGAATTATTGCATTCTGCTAAACATTGTATAAAAATTAAGTAAATATCAGGAACCCATAGTTTTGTAAATGAGCATTTCCAGGAAGGTGAACTAGTACTGAAGCCTAAAATTATGCTTCACTTGTAGAAGTGATTACAGATGCTTTCCACCAGACGTACGCACGATACATACCGCACACACGTATCGAGTCTGCAGTCGTCCTACGAAGTTCAATCGCCCAGTCATGCACCAGCGCAAAAAGCTTCGCTGTTTTGGGGGTTTATGAACTTATACAAGCACCATTTAGAAGATTGTATGTTCAAAGGCTAATAGTCAATGGCATTTCCATTCACTCGCAACTTAAAATTGTATATAGAGTGCATATTAATAATCACTCTTCACAACAAATACTTTATTATGAGAAAGAAAACTAAGAATCAGGTCAGCGGCTCCCTGTGATCAACAATTAAAAAAAACAATGTGAAAGAAGTTCAGTTCGGGAAAGGTGTTTGGAACAGTATTACGACGATATGTGTGAACCATTTCGTTCATTCTATCCTGATTTTGCACTGTAAACACCACTGCTTTTAACACAAGTGCAACGGTCGCTGGCTCACTGGTCGCACTCGACGAGTGATGATTCACGATCTAGCCAGTGATTCGACCCATGTAACATCAGGAGTCCCTCAAGGGAGTATTCTAGGCCCGCTCCTCTTCATCATCTACATCAACGACCTTGATGTCGGAATCATCAGTAAAATCAACAAGTTCACCGATAACACGAAACTCTGTCACAAAGCATTCACTGAAAGGGACAGAGTAACTAGCCAATCCGACTTCAACCGTTTTCTACAATGGACCGAAACCTGGCAAATGAGCTTCAACATTGAAAAATGTTCAGTAATGGACGTTGGTGCAAATAATCGGCATTCCCAACACACGATGAATGACATAACCATTGAAGCATTCCAGCAACAAAGAGTTCTAGGTGTCATTGTCATTGAAAATCTCAAACAAGACAAACAAGTTGAAAAAAGCGTCAGAAATGATAGCAGGATTCTTGGTTTCATTCGACAAAACTTCGAATACTTGTCAAAGAACATAGTATTACAGCTCTATAAAACTCTAGTCCGGCCACATTTGGAATATACAGTGCAACTCTGGTCTCCTACCTTACATAGAAATATTAATAAAACTGATAAGTCCAGCGTAAAGCAATGAATATGATTCTAAAACTCCGCAATTTCAGCTCCGAAAGACGTTTTCAACAACTTAAACTTATCTCCCCAGAGCAAAGAATACTGCGAGGACAACTTGTTAAGACCTATCAGTATCTCAACAGCCTTGACGATATTACCGTGGAAGGGCTTTAATATGCTAACCAGAAATAACGTCCAAAAACTAATACTGAGAAACTTCAAAACATCCCAAGCTATGAACTTCTTTCCTGTTAAAATTGACGCAACTTGGAACCAGCTGCACGAAAACATCGTTTCTGTTGGCACTGCGAATACATCCAAAAATCGTCTCGACAAATATTGGATTATGAACCCCCCAGTATATTAACGTATTGATTCTTTGTCCCTAGCTCCCAGGACCAGTGGATGATTGAGATTAATACACGTGACTGAAATACCTGTGCATGGGTGAATTGCGTGTACATGACTGAGTTGACTTACGGGATTAAGATGTACGTGCATGATTGATGCCCTTACTTTAGATGCCATGGGACTTGGGTATCAATCCAGGAATGGGTCAAACGGCTTGTTTCTATTGCCTTATTCCATTCTATTCTAAGTTTCATTTTCTTTAAACTTTTCACTCGTCTGCGCCGTACATCTCACATACCTGTAGCCATGTACATTTCTTAGACTGTTACTTATTTCTAATCCATTCCAATAATGTTTATCTTGGAAGTTAAAGATAAATCGTCAATAATTGCACGTTGAGCCTTTAAAGTACGTATCTAAAAATTCAAATTTTTGTCAATTGTGTTGAAAGAACTGTCCCATCTGGAGTACTGAAAATGCGACACCGAGAATAACAGTTTCAAAAGTTACAGTAAACTGCACAGCTTCAGTCATTTCAAAATACTCTCAGGTAAATTCTCCCATGCAACAGTGAAATGGTACTTGCAGAACTCGCGAAGTATCGTATATTTTTCTGCAGTACGATATTGCTTAGAAGTAATAAATAAATAACGATGCACTTCATTTCATAATGCTAACTCTGAAAGGGTAAATTAGAGAATAGTCTATCATTGGATACTGTTTAGAAGTTCCATTTCGTCTCTTCACTCGGAGCTGTCAACAAACGTCTTGACGAAGATGACTCTGGTATTTTCGAGTATCTCGCCAGTCGACGACATGTGGAGGATGCATCTTGCTTGACGTCTTCATGCACTGGACGCAATAGTTCGCTGTCAGTCAAAAGTCTTCTCAATTGACAATCGAGAGCTGACGGCAATATCCGGCGGCTTCAATCCTGGGATTACATCGAAGTTGCGACAGGCAATACTTGTGCTTACAAACAAGCAAACACTGTGATGGCTTCTTCTCTGCAATACGGTCCAGAAGCATAGTTTTTTCATCGGGGCGTTCGACTACCTAACAGACTGGATGTAGAATCAAAATGAAAAATATGTCTTAGAGATTCGTCATAGCTTAGAGCAGAACTGTCGGGGATTTTGATTGATATTCAATTGACAGACTTCGAAAAATTTATCAGTGATGAACAATATATGATAAAAACTGTGAGATGAATATTTTTCAACTAAGAGTTATTGCACGAGGAACGTTTTAAAATAACAACGAACTTCTTGAAAGAAACTGACATCATATCGCTGAAATTATCAAGAATGAAGAATAGAATAGAATAGAATGAGGCTATACTAGGAACGAACCTTCGGGCCCATTCTTGGGTCGGATAGTTACTTCGATAATTATTCGGTTGTTTACCCAAGTCCCATGCCGTATTTCTAGCTGCGTCAACCATGTCGGCAGCGGGATTCGAACCCGGGTCTTTCCGCTCGCAAGCGGATTCGCTTGCGAGCGGAAGTCGACCAGTCGACCAAGCAATACGGCAATGGTTTATAAATATCTCCTACTTTATAAAAGAGGTCAGATTAGACGATCGTGTACCAGCTATTAAAAGATTAAAACCCCCATGTTCATGTCTCACAGAAAGTACTAAGGAAAGTGCTGAGCGTGTAAATCATCAAGCCTCTGCGTTGGTTGTTTCTTCATTTGCAACGCACTTGAAGCATGACAATCAAATACAATCTCTTGCTTCATGAACTTCTTAACACACTGTAATAACATTTCCCAAAGCTTGGTAAAAATTGGACAGAGAGGTTATTAAGTGCAAAGCCCGTTGAAAGAGGCAGCTACTTCCAAGACCTGTAGGATGCACCAGATTACCCTTATCAAACGCCTGATTTAATAAGAAGCCACACGGTGGTAATCGACCGCGTAACAAATTGCGTGCGCTCAAATTAACGGCAGCTTTTGTGTTGCTCTGCGGTGACTTATAAAGCAATCTAGTGAACGACTATCTCTATTAAATTCGAGAATTCTTACAGGGAATTGAGAGATACAAAGTTGGGTGAAGTCGGAAAATATTTTGTTAATGAAATGGTTTGCACAAAAAATCAGAAATGCATTATCCCAAGACACTTCCTCATGTTTCAAGACTTCTGAATTAACTTTAACAAAGTTTTTGAATGTTTGAGGTTCTAATTTTGAAATACATCTTAAAAATACTACTTTTGTTCTCAAAAATTCACGATTGTATTCATATGTTCATAAACCAGTTATTTCACTGATTTTTTTGTACGGCAGGGCCACATGTATTTTCCGAACTTTCTTAAATTGTAACTCTTATTGGAATAATAAAACTTTTCAGATGAAATGAACCAGACAAAAGCGCTGACTGATACTAATATTTACGACACGGTTTGTCAGTCTGACCTCAAACTGATCGACACGATTACTCAAAATTCGAATTACGAAAGTGAGAGTTCTCACGGGTTATAATTTAAAGTTCTCTTCAGTTAATCATGTGAAGTGCGCAACCAAGCTAGGAGCTGTGGGAGGCCAGAGCTGAACAAGTTCAACCGACTGCATGATTCTAGCGCCGACATCCGGAATGATCTGTTAGAGGTTGAAGTTTTCGATCGCGATGCAGATCTCCCAGACACTCAGTAATTTACTGCAGTTCGTTCACATAAAGCTTCACACGCAGAAGCAGCATTAAGGAAGTGTTCAAACATTCTCTAGTTTGAAGTAATTAAGGCGAGGGAGAGTGATACGAAATTAAACACTGAGAGAACAATAATTGTCGACCACCAGCGTCGACGTGGTTGAGTGGATCCTAATATTCGAGTGATCTTAAACAGTTTAACGGCCCAAAATCCTTCAAAGAATAACTAAGAAAGTTCTAAGAGCTCTGTTATGGCCCGCCAACAGTGGAAGTCGTAAATTTTCAAAGAACAAAGAAGAAGCACACATAGATTCCTTCATAAAAGTAAATTGTTCTTCGGCTTGAGCATAGGGAAATGAGTGTCGAGGTCAGATCAGGCAGCGCTGCAGGGATTCTGATATCCAGGGAGTTTTTCATTGACTAACTTTCAAGACAATTTTTACATCATCGTAAACTAGACTTTTAATAATTGCTGAATATACCTTCCAGAGACAGAGGGTCTTCACTCAGCGATACATAATGAGTAACTTAATTTCTTTATTGACATAACAACATTAGAAGTTCTTTTCTCATTTTGATTTGCTGAACTCCGGGCCTCATTTCAGTCTAACGAAGTGTTGACATAAGCTTAATAGAAAGAACTTTCATGCCATGGACTAAAATTAGAATAACTTCATATCTCAGGAGAGAGCAGTATACAGAGTGAATTACCTGTATATACTGCCAATATGTCTGACAAAGAGAAAATCAGAACTTCATGGTTGACGAACATGATAAAATACGTGGAATTTGGGACATGATCGAGCCTCATTTTAAAATTCAAAGGAAAGGGTGCATGCTCATGACATACGCTACTATCAGGAAGTATCATACATAGATTTATTCCTATCCATTATCTGGAGGATAAGAGAACGATTCACACACGTCACGAAGACGTTTTTATCGCTTAGTTTTCTAAGTTTTAACACAAAATTAAACATATTTTATAGTTCTGGTACATCGATAAGTTCAACATTCATTTATGAAATTATTTTCTTTTATCGCTAAAAATACTATTGCAAAAGAAAGACGGATTATGTTCTCGAAGCACTGACAATAGTGGTCGAGATGGAATTTTGATGGCATCATGAAAATATATCTAATCCAGCTCAGACATTAATTGAACTGCTAAATATAAGATTTCTGAGTTCATGAACTGAAAATCCTGATTGGTAATATCTATGTTACTATGTTGGCAGGTATTCCTAAAAAAGTTGTTTATGAATAAACGACAAAATTCAGAGAGAATGTCCACGTTGTTAGAAAAGAAAGCAAAAAAACTATTGGGCTGATACCTGAAAGACTGCAAAATTGAACGATTGTAAGAAATTCAAACTCTGGAAGTGGATACATACACGGTCGTAGCAAAAAAAAATGCTACAAGCTTTATAGAGAAGAATCATGTGCTGTGATAAGGGAAAGACTTCATTTGTTTCATTTCAATTCTTTCGTCGAAGTGTGGTATATTTTGTCCCAAAATATTAGTTCCATGTTGAGATGATTGAAAATAGATATCGATCATCTTAAAGTCAATTAGTGTAGGAATAAAATGCGCAGAAAATGAGAATAGTGTTTTTTAAAGTTAAGAATAGCGTTTTTTTGTTAAGTCTATCGCTAGAATAACGTATGTAGCAGCTCTCTCTAGACTGTCGCGTACAAAAGCTGAAAGAAACAATGGAAAGAATTTTAGTCAATCAAGAACTATGTAAGAAGTCCAAAAGAATCAAGTTTAGTGTTGTTTTCTGATCGAATTCAACCAGTTGAGACTATTTTTCTTGTTGTAATAGAGCGCTCCTGGAGATTGACAACCGTGAAAGTGACGAAGAATTCGCATTAAGCATTTTTGCGCTCAATCACGGATGGATTTAGATGTCGCTGCGGGAAGGCTTTATTCGTCCCATGCAGGAACGCGGCTTCCGGTAAATGACTTTAATCTTTAGATCTTGAGGAATAATTCGTTTTTTCTGCAAAAAAATACATCGCTCTAAAATTTGTAAACACTTTGCTTCTTGGTGGCACTGAACAAGAATTTTCGGGAGGTGTTGTCTTTCGATTGAGGGAATAACCATTGAGTGATGTCAGATATAGAGTAAAACACGAAATTCAGTTCAATATTCCACAACTTCTATTATTTTCTCTGAAGAGGATTAAGAAAGATTAAAATCAAAGAAGTGTCTGAGGTTATCATACTAAATTATTGGTGATGGTTTATATAAAAAGCTACAATTTATGATGTAATAGAGATACTGAATACCATTAACCTGAAATAAGATAAATATTGTATCATTTGAATTAGAATTAACACAATCAGTAGTTGCTATCTCCGATGAAAAATAGAAAGGCACTAGAGTTCAACCGCAACTAAAAGTTACGTTATGTCCGTTCAGCATAGAGAAGCAGATTTCTCAGTTAGCGATCATCGAGCCTTTTATTTACAGTAACCTTTTAGTTAGCCAATCTTACGACCATTATAAATCCGAATTAAGATTGCGCGAAACTTCTTGGGCAAAGAATTTTTAGTTTATTGTTATGAAAATTAATTTCATAAGTATTCTCCTGCCACCAAAATAATTCGAACATTTGGGTTCTAGGCTTGCATCCAGAAGCAAATACAACTGTAACGTACATCCTGATGTACGTTACAAACAATTAGGTTAAGTCCTATGATCAAATGTAACTTTCAAAAGTCTTATCAAAATACATGAAGGACTTGTAAAGATGAGCGATAATACCCGGAACATTTCGTTCACTTGAAAAATAATTTGATAAAATTACTAGTTACGCTTGCCAGCAGCAGTATGAGAGCTGACAGTTGTGTGCATCGTATAACTTGGGTTCCAGCCATCGGCCGCAGCACGTCACGGTCTTAAAGCTTCCCAGGCGAGGTCATCTAAGAGACGTTATGTTTGATTTCCATAATTTCAATGATTAAAAATTTAGATTTGGCGGTGAATTTCAAATTCCATATCCTGAATTCTTTTACATCATATATGAACCCACGCTGCATATTAACAAATAAGTGCATGCCTATTCACGATTGTTAATCAGTCAGTAGCCTCTTATAGCCCTGATCTTTTGAGAATGTGGCCCTATTTTTCCTTTGTGCAAGCCATCATAGTAGTTTTGATGTATGTTTTCAATGAATTGTAGTACCTCAAAATATTTTCAAGACATTTACTCTTGATAACCTAATGAATCTCATTCGTAACAGAAGAAACTACAATCATTAATTGAAATTCTGTTTTGGATTGCTATTTCACGCGCAGTACACGACAAAAGTAATTTTCCGTGCCTGTTGGCACTGATATTTCCACACCAGAGCCTCCCAATCTCATAAATGAATTGAGGCCAATGCGCACCAGGATTCTGAAACTGGAAGTGTTGAGGCAGAAATTATTTTGGTTTCTGAGCACCCCGTTCTGATGACTGCCGTGATTGACGACGTCCATTGAAACCATCGCTCTTCTTTCTGCCCTCGATGCCAGCCATCGAAGCTTCGTTACAGCGCACCGGACAATAATTGCTGCCGCTCCGCTGATCATATGTCAAAACAGCAACACGCAGCTCGATACAGCAGGCCGGTGGAGACTGCGTGGCAATTTGAAAGATATGGCGAGATCATAATAGAATGGCTGCCAATTTTGAAAGGTAATGCAAGGCCACCATTGAACACGTAGAAATTTAAAAGATATCAAAAGGATAGGGCAAAATTCGAAGAAATATCGGATACTCTCTAAGCAATCTTAAAAAATCAAAAACTGCAAGGTCTATGCAAAAGAATTCTTCGTTTTGAAGGTCACCGCTAGTGCTGCATTATATTTTTTCGGTGACTTTAAAAAGTATCGCAGCGCAAAACAAAACACCGGCAATATATCGTTAAAGAAATTAGCATTTGTGATACGAGTAATATCTTTGATAATACTGGGTCAGCGCAAATACTTGAATATTTCCAGACATGAAACAGAACTACTGGAAATTTACAAATTAAACACCGATCTCAGCATTAAAATTTTTATATTATGATAGGTTGCGAGAAAGTATATTCAAATTTTAGAATTTTTGCTAGTGAAAAGAAGAAATGGGGGACCCCACATTTAACTCACCGCCCTTTAAACCGAGATTTTCAAAGCATCTTCTTTAGAATTAACTCGTACAGCATAGCAAAAAAAGTTGATACTAATTATCTAAGAAATGCGCAGAAAATTGTAAACAAATTTCCAAGTGCATTTTAATGCAGGGGATAATCTATACTATATAATAAAAGCCGTCGTGTCTGGATTTATTTTTTATTAGTTAAATTTATTTCCTGGCCACCTCATTGTTGAATTTGATAGGAGAACTTAATCTCAAATAAACCATTGCTAAGGAGCTGAAATAAAGGATTTACCTTAAACTTGTACTTGTGAGTCTTGTAGATGCTGAAACTTAATTACTGCCACATTACGATATTAAAATCCAATAAGATTTATCTTTATTGTTATATGAGCTCCTATGTAATTTACCGCAAGATATGTGTGTTTAGCGTCACACACTATGAAAAAGATTAGAGAAAATTCACATTTTTGAAATTTAGGCACCAAAATGTTTAATTTTCACACGTATGTATATTTGCACATCAAAAATAAAAATAATCGGAACATTACATTTTTTGTATTTTCAGGACATGTATTTTAAGCATTAAATTGTGGATTTGAAAGACCCCAGATTTTTATGATAAGGTGATTTTTTTCATTAACAACCTTCCTCCCCATCAACATGGAGACTCCTTCGAAAAGGTGGTATATGAAAGGAAGCAATTCATTAAAATACTCTTGATTTTTTTTTTTCAAATGCAGGTCACTAGTGCTATCTAAACTGAAAAAATACAGTCTGCATGAATAAGATTTACAACAAAAGATACACTTGGAATAACAAATTATCTTTTGAATCGAGACAGCTGTAAGAAATCTTTGGGCGTAAAAATCGTAAGTTTTAAGATAAAACAACCTGTAGGTAAAATAAATTCACCCATACCAGTAAGATTCAATCTAACCTACTTGAGAACACTGTAAATATTTTATTAGGTAAACCTAATTAGTCTCATTAATCGTAGAGAAAACGACTTCAATAATTTCTATAACTGTACGCGGAACATGCAAGCTCATTTTCACCTGTAAACTATCGAAGAGTTAAGCATAACATTCTCTTATAATAAACTTAACTTCGTCACCATTACTACCAAAGGCCTCACGGTCCATGAAACACCCACAATCCTTTAACATCGCCTTCAAATCTCACACGTAAGCCTCAAAACATGCCTCTGTAACAAGAAGTACTCAATAATTTGGACTTCATAGGAAATTTTCACATCCCGTTTTTCCCAATAGCGGTGATTATGGTGAAACGGTATTCAAAGATATAAATACAAATAATTTGAAGCTTCCATTGCTCTAGCCAGGTCAACAGGATATGCAGTATTATAAATGTAGCTGTAAACGTGGAATAAAATTAAATGCACAATTTAGTTTTAATGGAACTCGTCACTATTTATTTATCTGCTTTTTCATTTCCTTCATGGTCTGTTTATTGCTGACGACAATTAGGCGTTGCCAGAACTACATTTGACTGTTGGTTCTTTCTATTAATATTGTAGTGTCCCGTAGTTGAAGAGTTTCAAGCAGAAGGAATATGGAATAGCGCAGCAGGATGTTCATATTAAATTTAACTTTCCAATATGAGCCACAAATATAAGACCCAATATCGCTCATGTTTTCTTCAAAGAAACATCCAACCGGCGTTACAAACATTTTCACCCCAGGAAAATATCAGCAAATTTTCGGATAGCATTTGCTAAATTTTTAAATTACAACTTTGCTGCAGCAAATGGGAAGGGCCTGAAGGTCATGTTTTGAAGCACTCATAAATTTAGGCGACGATATGAATTATGTTAAACCAGACTGGTCCTCCACCAGAGTAATATCTTCGAAATTTTATTATTTCCTGGAGCATTAATTTCTGACATTCTTAATTTATTATGGTTCCCTGCAGAATGCTGTCTCAAAATATAGTGAGTCTTATTTCGGCAACTTTAAATTCAATATGAATATGCTTCTGATTTCAATCAAAATGCAAAAATACATCGTAAAATGTAAAGGGTTGACCAATTTTGAGTTCTGTTCACACAGCATAATTTTTATTGAAACAATTAAAATGTAATTTTCTGCAAAATAGCTTAACGATACGATAAGATTTTTAAAACATTGTGATTATCACTGAAGGCAACAATAGGCATTTCAACTCTTTTTGATACTTCAGTTAGTGACTTCAAACGTTAGTATTGCAAAGTCGAAGTTTTCTGGTGAGTATTCAAGTTTTTGTACAAATTTGATGAAAAAAATGAATAGGTTTCACAAATTTCAGAAAATGCATCCTGTAAATTATTGGACGTTCCAAAAAAGCTCGATGTAACAAAACGTGTCATAATATGCCAGAATTTTTAAAAGAAATGGGTGCATTTTTAATTAATACTTCTGAATTAGACTTAAATAGCGTACTTTATATAGAGCTCCTTTAAAGCATTTGGCCAAGGTGTAAATTGATTTCATAAATTCACTAGATATTAATGGTATAACGCACGTCTCGACGGAATTCAACAAATACCTCTGCTAGATACCAGCTAGGCGTTAGAAAGCTTCCTCAGTACGTGCTTGAACCCTACCAGCTATGAATATTCAAGATTTTATCTGTCTCTTCTATATTCTTGAAAGCAGCTGAAGAACTTTCCATTAAAATTCATCAACACACACACACACACACACACACACACACACACACCGCTCCTTAAATTCAATTGGAGCTTGAGAGCATCAATTACTCAGTACAGGTCCCGCTTGCTCAGGCCCACGAGACAAGGACTTGGGCTTTTCGGCTTGGACCGGGAGAATTACCGAGCAAAATGCTCCCTTTATGATAGAAAAGAGCATCAAGGGAGTGAAGATCCATTTGGTGAGCGGCATTAATATTTTTATGGGCACCTTACGGCAACGTATAAGAAGATCCAAGCGTTCCGGGGCAGGAGTTTGGTTTGGGTAAAAAACAAATGCCAAGGCTGATGTTACGGCACCTTCCACAATGAGAGACGGTTAATTTACTCTCATAACGTTTTACAAGACTTATTTAAGCTTATGCCTCTGAATTCGAAAGTGCCCTTAATTTTGTGGTGCATATGACAAACACGAACAGAAAACGATTGCAGAGATCAGTTTTCGATTTTTCTCATAGCAAATGAAGTAGAAGAAATGAGTTATAAATGGGATCCAGAGACTGACAGCAATGTATGAAGAACATTGTTCGGTCATGCCTGCAGTTGCGTTATAATTGACGATAAAATATGAGAACCAGTGTAGTAATAGAATAATGAGGTCCTCAATAAACTCTCGTAACCTCGATTGGATAACCCCGAGGGAACAATCAAAATAACAAGCGCAATAACTCAACATCACTCCTTGCAGACGTACTTGCTCCTCGTTGATTGCTGGTTTGTGCGGCACAAAATTATAATTCAATATTCTGCAGCCACGCAAGCTTGGAAACGAGCTAAATGTTGCAGGGCTGCAGCACAGCATCAAACACGGTTTTTTTAGCATATCTAAGCCATTAACTGTGAGGGATTCGACTGGTTTGAGTTCTGATTCTATAAATGAATTCTGTCATCAAAACATGTAGTTGCCTCCGAAGGGGGGAACACGTGTAACTTAAAACAAAGCATTATGTTCTAGCACGTCTGTAATTCAAGGGAGAATTACTTAATCCAGAATGAATTTCACGTGTGAGGTTTGAGAAGGCCTGGTCGCCGGCCTCGTTCCTGAGCGTGAGCTCAAGATTAGCTTCGTTTGGTAATTTTGACGGGCGTCCTAAAGACGAGGACTCTAACGAGCGAAATTATGTTTCAGCGCCACCTTCATCCAACGCCGCTGTAGACTTGCTTTCCTTGCCCTATTCGGTTTCAATTCTTTGATAGAAATTGGCTTCCTTGCCGATTTTTCAGAGGGTGATAAAGTTAACAATCGATTTTTTTAACTCTTTTTGATAAAACTTTAAATCTTTTGAACTCATATTATATCAGATACCTCTTCTCCATGTCAGAAGATAGTAATGTCGTAGTTGAAAAAGTGATGCATCGTAGTTCTCTTATTCCCGAAGTCTTGTTATCACGTAGTTTGCCAGTTTGAGCGACTATGCAACCTATGCATTAGTAAAGGAGCTTGTACAGCGAGCAAAATCGAACTCTCATTCATGTTTGACACTCACGTAGCGCTTTAACACAGTGCATTAAGTTCAATTGTACTATCAACTCCAGCATTTATAATGTAGACGCAATTTTCTTAAACCCGTAAGGAAGTGAACAGTTGCATCGTCTCACGTGTTTTAGCCTCGTTAAGAGCTACAGAACTCGAATGTTCAAGGCAGTTGCCGTGCGATGGAAAAAGCCCAATTTACGGTAGCAGTAACAGCGAAAATAGAAAAACATAATGTACAGCGTTGGCCATTTCCTGGCATTTTAGAGAATTTTGGAAACAAAGCTGGTCAACATTAAAAACCTGTAAAAAATGTAGTGAAAGAGAGTACCGATGCATAAGAGACCACAAAGCAAATTTAAGTGGCTGAAGGTAAGGGAGCGAGGGGAAAGTAGTTATTAGTTCATAAGTTCTTATTAATAATAATAAATAAGTAGTCTCTAGAGTTTTGTACTCTAACATATAAGTCAAATCAACGTTTAAATAAACACAGTAAAATCTGCAAGAATTGTGCTGCTCTCTACTTGCAGATTTCTTGCATGCATGTTCCCATAAATTTGAGGGTGACACATGGTAATTATTTTTGCCTTTCACGTAAAACAACGTTAAAAATATCAGATTGTACGACGTACTATCCGGAATGAGGTTCATGCAGCAGTATGGTAAGCTTGACTATTGTTGAATGAAGATCTAACATTATAGTTTTACAATATATCTAAGTAAATAATTGATCAATAATTGTTTACAGATCTGCATTTCACATACCATGCCATTGATTGTGTTAATGGAACAAGAAATTCAATTCTTGAATTAAGTTTTGTACTTTAGACATGTGACGCTAAATTAAATTGATCAATGAAAAATTCCCTTCATACCTGCAGCTGTGTCCTTGATTCTATCGGAAATTTACTCACGTTTATTCCCATTCAAAGGAAGAGGTGACTCATGACAAACTCGTGTAAACATTTTCGTACTCAATGTTTAGTGCTTAGTTCTGGCACCAGAAACGCTAGGTAGTTATCAAAGTCTATGAGCTGAAAAATTGGGTCTAATGGAAGCGAAGTAACCGTTTTGAGTCACAGTGCACATGTACATTAGACTATAACTTAGAATGTTCTGTAACTTATACATTCATGTGTCTAAACGAATTGCAGTAATTCACTAGTAGAAAAAACTAGTTCAGTCTTGAAGCATGTGACTTAAGTTTTCTATCTTAATTACACAATGCATTTACTTTATATTCAAACGTTAGTTCGAGACTCGCTCCTGGGAACTGCTGCCTTTAGCTGTTCTATCGAAAATAAAGTTAAATCAAAGCCAAGTCTACGAGTCTAATTGTAAACGACGATATAATGCAGTGCAGTGCCTCGTTGTTTGATCAATTAAAAATCTGTTACTGTCACGCTTATTACTCTCAATTAACATACAATATTAATTTGAACAAGTTGCATCAGTCAAGCATCCATTTTCTATTCAAAGTGGAAAGCTTAGACTAGAGGTGTTCTCATTTTAGCATGTGTATACAGACTGTGCGTGAATGATGTATGCACCACAAGTGATGTACTTTCACTTATTCAAGAAATCAGCTGTTATTTAAAATATGGTAAAAAGAGAAAGGTGCCATCTCTCGCTTCAGTTCTTTCATCGGTTGAATTGCGAGCAAGATATAGTATCTCTTCGTTTACCAAACTGGACTGACAAGTAGACAGAAGCAAGTTCCCATTGTTTGTATCATGTCAGAGCCTCACGTCGTTCCGTGACAGATATCTTTGTGTCCTACAAACACTAGTTTAGTGAAATGCTTGCCATTCCCTAAATTTCTTACAGTATCAAATGAAAGTGACATCTGGAACAGATACACATACACAAAACCATCAAACTGACAGAAACTTCCAATAGAAGTTGCAGATGAAAATCTTACAGACGTCTCTAAAAACATTCAAGTCTCCTTTAACCCTAGAAATCGTACACAAGTTAGCTAGGCATACCCGAGGATCAAAGTGCTCCATGCAACAGTTATAACCGCTAAAGATGTTCTCCGATTTGAGTTTCCGTAAGCAAGAAGACCCAAAAAGTGCGCTTGGTTACTCAGAGTTGCGAGCTGCATTCAAAGTTTTAGCCACGAATGCTCTCGCACTTTACTCCCGGGTCACAAACTTGTACAAAGTTTTCACTTGAGAAACGAGATCTAAAAAATTGCTTTCTTAAACCCCGCTCTCTTTTTTGGCTTCCCAGAGGAAGCCGCGACTCCACTTCCTTGTTCAGTGAAGTTTGCCTCCAAATAACGCGCGGGAAGTCATGTAAGAAATTTCTATCTTCATTTCGCCTAATTCCTAAAGTGAAATGTAAATTTGCTCGAGCATAAACTTTTCCTTAGATGAAATACTCGTTTAAACTCGAAACGAATAGTGAGATAAACGGCCTTCTCTGCGGTATTACGAGTTAGATGTGAGTAATCCCTAGGATATCAATGTAACAATGAGGTGGTGACAAAAGTTAAAATTAGACAAACTGCAGCAAAATTTATTTGTAGCAGCAAACATCATGAAAAACAACTCTACACTGGGTTAGTCAAAGCTTTGCTTTTATTGTAAATTAGAAGTGAAGTAGAAACACAAGCGAGTTAAAACTAAGTGTAACTTTTTTTAAGTTGAATTTTAAAATATCAATATTTACGTTAATATCATTTTCGAAAAATGAATGATACATAACAGGCGAGTGTTGAAGCTAACGCCAGATCATGGTCACACCAATTGTTAATTACCAAGGCTAAAGGACCCAATTCCACAAGAAGCATTATTCTGTCCAGGAAATCATGACAAGAGAATACGATGTATCAAAGCGTAAAACTCAAAAACCTTTCCTCTATGCTGTTGAGAAAAAATTACTTTTTAGCACATGTTATCCTGCAGAATCGAAATTTCAATACTGATTTTACAGTTGTGTGAGAATGGATTAGTCAAACTTAAAGTAGTTTATGAATGCATGAAAGTTTGTAGCACAAAGTGAAAATTACTTCAGTTTGAACCAATTCCTCTTAACAAATCACCATACCAAGATGTATTGACTTTTGAGAGGCAACGTTTCCAATTTAGCCTAAGCCCTCGGCTAGTCTGATAAAACGAGAAAGTAATAATGCATCTTCATTATTGAATAAGAGTCTAATCCATCACACGAATGTAAATCATGCTAGGAAATGAAACTGCGAGATAAATTCAAGTCAAATCGAATACATGGTGGGGCTTAAGAACGCGACGATGTGAGCTGGGAGCCTCGGCGCTGCAATACGGGCAAATCATCAGTTAGGAGCCGTACGACAGGTTTTCAATGGCACACCGCCGATACATGACTGATGGCCTACAAGGATCACAATATGGCAGTGCCGCGAGAAAAATGAGCCGTGGGTTTTATAGCTGCGCTCTCAAGTGCCACTGCATGACTGCGACCTTCGAGGCGGGCGTGCAGCTGCTGGGCCGCTCACTCACTTGCACCGATGCAGGAAGTTGACCGTCCTAGGCGAGAGGCCTGGACAGCTTGCTACTATGGGACTTGGATGCTAGTCAGCGATACCATAATTTTCTTCTTACAACTGAATGTTTAGTCAAAAATTAACTTGCATTCATTTGTCTTTCGTGGAGTAGCACAATACGAGTAGATAAATTCTAGTGTTTAATTTAGTGTCAGAACATTTGGTACATTGATTTATTTATATACAATCTGGTGTCTGCACAATATTTGCATAGGTCACCTTTTCGAGCATCAACTGTGAATACTGCATGTAACACTCGGATTCGTGTCTGGGTAACTCATGAACAATTCTTTACTGACGAAGACATGACCCCGTTAGCAGCATGAAAAGAGAACTCGTAATCAAGGAATGTCAAACCTGTCGTACCACAGATGCGGATACACATTACAAACTACACAAAATTATCACGTTCATTTGCTGAACTTTAAGAAGGAAAAGAGACTATTTTCTGGTTGCGTCAATGAGTGGTAACTATCGAGGGATGTTGTGGCTTCCTTTAGCAGATGCAAATGCCCTGATTATTTTAAAGAGGGGGGTATTAAAGAATTAGCTCAAGCCAGTTACGGGCGGAAGGAAATGATTTGAATAAAGTAGAGGAATCTGCACACCAAGAACGTGTGACTAGATTGAAAGAGCTTCAAATCGGTGTCTTGATAGTTCGGCTTTAGTGATATTCAAACAGGGTCTTGTATGTGAGAAGACTACAGTATGGGTGCTGAAGGAAACCTATGAGATTGGAATGTCGGATGCAGAGAATAACTTGGTGACAGTTTCGGGGAAAACATTGTATTCAGATAAACACAAACTAGAGCGTCAGCATTGACAACATGACAGCATCGTACATTGAAAGAATAGAAATTAAAGTTATGAATTAAGAATAACTCGAACACTTATTTTAAGCCAAGGCTGCTTATCATTCCAGGAAGAGCAATGAGCTATACGAATGTCATACGACAAAGATTGCAGAATGGTTGTTTTAAAATACCAATACAGATACTGAAAAATTTTAAAAATGAAAAACTGAATATAAATAAATAAGAAATTACCACGCTCAAGATTCACAATGGAACTCTGAGTAGCGTCAGCACAAGCGAATCACTTGATTCAATATTCTCAAACTTGTGTCAGTGATATCTGGATCTGATATTCAATGTCCATGCTTCTAAAATACAGTGTTTATAAAGAGCATACAAGGGAAAGTAAATCGTTCTACATGAATACTTTTTACATAATAAACAATGATGTGCTGACTCTGAATTACAAGAATCAATGACGCCTATTTAATTCACTTCAAGTATTCACCCGTAGGTATTTTTAATATTTATTACATCAACGTGTCTCTATGGATGCATAAGTGAATTATAATCCATGGTGGAAATATTACAGTACTAATAATACAAACGTGACTACAAAAGATACTCCAGCGCAGTCTAGATTTGTCACTTAAAAATTTGTTACGTAAATAAAAGAATTGGCATTAGTTCACAAATCTTCTTATTTACGAAAAACCACGAACAAAATTTAGCTAAAATCCACAGTGATTCCCTAAATATATACACTAATTCTCTTCTTTGTCAGAAGCAAAAATCATTGGTTACAAAAACTTATCAATATGTGTGTGTTAAAAGCAATGGTAAAATATGAAAACACAAAACATGGACTAAACAGAATTGAATTGTTAGCAATTCTCAATTCTTGTAAATATTCTGGGAAGTTTTTTTCTCCAACGGGAGAGTCGAGAATCAATTGGCAGCGACAACAATTGGTCTCCACCTCGGCGGAAATTTTTGTTTTACCAACTTTGGCCATCTCTCAAAACTTTGTGTCGAGTTTGGTGCGTTAACAATGGAAATAATTCGTTTATTTGATAAGTTTTTACCAGTGTACACGTTACGAGCAGAGTTTCGAAGGAGAGGCAGCATGCGTGGAGTTCAGCTTCCTAAGTCTGCTTTACTTGAGCGTCGCGATATGTTCCTTGTGTTGCCAACCAAGTTTACGAGAGGTTACAGTTCCACAAGAAGTAGAAAAATAACCTCATAGATTTACACACTTATATTAACTGCGTTCGCTTCTAGTAATGTTAGATATCACATTTTACTCAGTTTTCGGAATGTAAATGTTATTTCACTGCTCCTTAATCCAGTATCGAAGTCAAAAAAATTAGTTTACCAAATTTGTCGCAACGGAAAAATTATCGTTTGCATTCAGAGTCGACGTCTCGTAAAAACTACAGCCTTAATATTTTAATTTTGGGACGTGTTAGAGTGTCAGAAGGATGTTCCCAAAGTTACCAAATCTTTTAAGATGTCTACCTAAGAAATTTTGTCGATAACTTTTTTTCTAAGAAATTTTAGTTTGAACCGTACTGAAATTATTGATCATTCGAATTTATATCTGTCTACATCACATAAAAAGTGAAACCACTAATAATGCAAGACATGAAAACAAAATTCATAAAATGCTAACATCTCAGCTTCTTTTGCCACCATCGCAATAAAGACTAACAAATAAAATGCATCCCTTGTCGAAAGTAACTTACTTATCTTTTGAATGCTCAGATAATTCGATCATAAATAGCCGACATAGAAGAAAAGGACGAAAAATTAACATTAGACGTAGTTTGGATGGAGTATAATAGGGCTTCAAAACTTGAAATAGGATGTAGGATGCCAGATTTCAGTATAACAAGCTTTTATGCGACATCAAAATGCCATGAAGTCATAACGAATACGAGTTTACTTGAGCTCTCTTATGAGAAAGCCTCGAGACAGGACATAAAGCATCGTAGCCTCCATAAAGACGGAGCTCTTGGGACTCTCCACAGCGGCTCTTACATCTACAGCGCGAGATCTACTAGGCCTTACCGACTGAAGCATTTACTCATCTTCCTCGAGTCTGCATAACATCAGTCAACCGTAGCACATACTCATATTCTGTCAGTGTGAGGTCTGTGCAACTTCTGTCAACCGTAGCATAGACTTATCTTCTGCCAGTGTGAGGTCTGTGCAACTTCTGTCAACCGTAGCACATACTCATCTTCTGTCAGTGTGAGGTCTGTGCAACTTCTGTCAACCGTAACACATACTCATCTTCTGTCAGTGTGAGGTCTGTGCAACTTCTGTCAACCGCAACATAGACTTATCTTCTGCCAATCGTGGGATTTACCGTTGGATATGTTTCACTCATGTCAGTTCTAGAATCCATAGATTTCCTCAAAGTTAGAGAATTTACTAATGATGAAAAACATAGAATCCTATATTTTGAACTAACGGAAGAGCCCACACCTTTAGCCAAGACTATAATTCAACTGCTCAAACTGAATAATTAGTTTTCTAGTTTAAATCTTTGGCATCTCCTTGATTCACAAAACTCATAAAACCTCGTCCTGTGAGGTATGCTAGTCACTGTCTTGAAAGAAATAGGACAAGCATCTTCTCTGTGACTTGTAGGACAAATTGCCTCTCATCAGATATATTCCTCATGAGCCATACTATGGAATACTCTTAAGAGAACAGTAGAAAAAACTCTGTAGTGCAGAAGAATAAACTTCTGTTTTGCGAACTGTGATGATGAATTATGCTCTAATGGCCGTAGTCTCCTCGTACGAGCTACCCTACCTATCATCAAGAACACGAAAAGAAATGTTATGAATGATAGAGTACGCTGCAAACGCAGTACATTTTATTTTCAAGTATTTGTGGCGATCGATCAATATTATAGTTGAAGTTACTGGTGAAAATATTCTTTCGATCTTGCTCAAGTCTCGAACTGTTATTCAAATTCTAAGTTGAAAAACTGTTGCATTATTTACATAATTATGTGATTTCATAGAGCAAAAATAGAGACATAATCGACAAACTTACACCAAAATTTTCAATAAGAATTGCAGTAGAAGAATTAAAGGAGAAGAAAAAATAGCTACTTCAATTTCAAATTAGAGAGATATTTTTCATAGCAATTAATTCAACAATGTAATGGAATTAGAAGGAAAAAATCGCAGACAAATTCCTCAAGCAGTCGCAGACTTTTAATGCACATAAAATAAAGGAGTTGTAAGCGTCAGCTCAAAAATTTATAGAGTCTTTCAGCCTGGAATGGAATTTTTATAGCGTTAGCTCCGTCGTATATTCTCATGTTTCATATTTAAGGAGGGTAGTTTCGAGTACAAACATTCGTTCAAAATAACTTAAACGAGATGCACATGTTTTATAACAAAAACAAATAATTTACGCCCGTCCATCATAGCTCTGAAAACGTGATCTAAAAATTAATGAAACGTTTCAGCGCATTTTTCTGTTCGACGTATCTGTAAGCATCAATCAAGATACTAAGCAGCATCATTTCACACTCAGTTCTATAGCCTTTATTTGGTTGGTACATGGAAGACTCGTGCAGCAGACACAAACTACCGCCCGGCTCCAAATAAGAGATGATTCCAGCCTCGCGGCACGTTCTCCTTTTATAAGCCGTAAATAGGAGCGTTGACGGAGAGAAGCGGCAGCGAGCGCGACTGGAAATGAAGCAGTTAATTGCTGCTTATGGAGCTTCGTCCCCCTCGTCGTGGGTGAGTTCAAAATCCCTCGATCGGAAATGACCAAGTAATTGGTGGAGGTGAACGAAAGCTCGCCAACTAGATAGAGTTCATAGTTAACGCAGAGAAGTTTGGGCATGTCAACAATTTGTGTTGAGTTACTCTAATTCACTATGGAACTTTAAAATCAACATGAACTGATGCACTAAGATAGACAGAAAAGTAATTATATTTTTAATTTAAAATAATGTTTGCAATAGCATTGCACAATTCACATAACAACGGTAGAAAATAATTGGAAAGGCGGACCTTGTCGTTGTTTTTCAGCAAAGTTATGCGTACATATTAGGAAGTTGAAACAGTCTTCCTGAACAAATTCTATGCACGTAATGTTGGGGCAAACTTAATATTTTCTCAAGACTCCCCTCGAAAACTGTAAAATAAAAGCTTTTAACGTGGACACGAAGCATGATATGAGAGTAATTTTGATTTAAAACGACAACAAAAACGATTATTGTTAACTGACTTCGTCCTTCCAGTGAATGAAAAAGTAGCTTTTTATCTGATCATATTTTTGAAGGAGAGTGCTCAAATTTAGAAACGGCAAAATTGCTTAAAATAAATGATCAGTAATTGTGAACAATGGAAAATGGACACATGAAAAAATGCAGTGCGAAGAAAATGAAATTTAAAATTATTGTATATTTATTGCTTCGAATGAGATCTTCCCCTAAATGAAAAAGAAAAACTGCCTAATCATATCATGAAGTTGAAGCGAAAATTCCTCGAAGCTATGCTATGATGGTCTAATCAAGTACAAGAAATAAGACGTTAGCTGCATCAGGTTGTATTGATGTCTATGTGTAACCTATGCAGTATTTTTCACTCTATACCTTCAGTAACCAGCATGAGGAGCACTGGAGTTCTCGCTAACCGTCAGCACTTGACGAAGCTAAATCTCTACCAATTAATCCCCAATTTAAGGTCAGTATCTGAAAAAATTCACACACATGTTTGTATGACTACAATTTTCAAACAGCTTTAATATGATGTGGTAGGGACTTAGGTTTGCCATAAATACTCTACTTCAAGGCCAATTTCCTTCTCTAACATATCAACTTTTTGCCAGCATATGTTCTCGACAAATCAGCTGTACATTATGCATTGCCTTCTTCTCTATGCTTGCATCCAATTTAAGGTCTACTTGATCAAAATTTGGCTTCACAACGATAGGTTTTGATACCTTAATCTAGAAATATATTTATTTTTCCTTATCAATAACAGACAAATTTTGAGAGTTTTCTTTGAAATAGAAGATTATTTCAACTAGGGGTTCAGCACTATTAGTCTCATAAAGTTAATAAGGGGCAAAAATCGGAAACAGGACGAACTTGAATAAAACGGAAAGATAAAGTTTTTCTTATAAGCTACCTAACAAATGAATGTGCGTTACAATCCCGGAAAAAAGTAATGCTATAAGAAGTAGAAGTATGCACGAATTAAACTTTTCAATCAGTGTTATATCATTTTCAGGTTTCGACAGAGCTGTCAGTTCAGAGGCATCACCGAGAAGATCCTCAAATGTCTCTGCAAGAGCCTAATGCTCAACAATTATTGAGCTGACTGGTCCGGCATACGAGATGCACTGATAGGCCTGCTCAGGGTAGACGAGACCACTAGAACTTTTCCTGCAACAATTACGGTGCCATCGCTGCCCTGCCACAAGATGATGAGTGGTGACATGTGTTCGATAGAGATAGATCAAGACCCTCGTTGCGCGGTTGGCATTAAAAATCAGCAGGATAAATTCGAAGCATGAAATTTCCGCAATTATCTGCTACGTTGGTAACGCATCATCCAATCTATAAAGAAAAAATTCAAGTTGACAGCACAAGATCAATTTCAAGACACTGAAGATCTCCTCTGACTCATAATGCAGTAGTAGAACCACAGTTTCAAAGCCTTTCACCTTGTTCACAATCATCAGCGTATTGTTTAAATAAAATAATCTGTGGATCAATGCTGCTCGTATATTAGATAGTATGCAAGTAGATACGAAGTGTGCTGCAATAATATTGTTTGATATAACATACAGTCATTATCGAAGAATTATTATTGATGATAACGATATTAATGACATTTTATTACAATTTCCTTTGAGTTTGATAACGTAAATCGATTAAATGTAATATTCACAGTAAATATATTCTGTACAGCATTCTTCATAAAACTTTTGTATGGACAAGAACATGACATGAGCGACGTAAAAAGTAACGTCGATGTTAGGGATAGCAAAGTGAGCATGTATCGTCAGGCAGAGGCCTCTGAAGAACCCTAATACGAATGAACATAGGACGCAGGTCTTGAACTAACGAGCGGCACGCTAATACTATCTCTTATTTGCTGTAATAACCAAGCTGATTGTGTAAAAAGCTCTGGCTTCTTAGGCCTACAAATGATAACTGAATTCTTTGCCACTATTCTTATCACAACAAAGCTGGGTAACGATGATAAGCCGCAGCAAAATCACCGCTTCGGGCAGTTAATAAACGACCTGAAATAATGGAGTACAGAGCTGCTGATAACTCACGGTCAAAACAACGCTTCCAGATAACAACTCATCACTGTATGAGACGCTCCAGTCTCTTTGTTAAGTATGGAATTTCTTATGGGAAGACTGAACTGAAAAATACATAGCTATAAACTTCAAACATATGTTTTCACTTGATAAATTATGGTACGATCTTTAACATGATATAGACAGGCATGGCCAAGATACTAATCAATTATCAACTGTATTTTGAGTATTTCAATCATAATTTCTAGGCCTTTTATCCCAGAAGTTTGATAGAGAGTATTTGGAGTTGAGTCTGGAGCAATGGTACGTACCTACAAGTACAATAATTCTAGTCAGTTTTGCCAGCGAAGCTCGTCAGCGCATCGCCCCAGAACTGTGGTATGACAAACTTACGTTCGACTTATGAGAGAAAACAGATTAATTTAGTGGCTACCGCTCATTGTTGGGAACTTTTATCGTGTGAAAATAATAGCCACACTAACATACTATCGATTGGGTAAATAAAAGAACTTTATTTGAAATGTGAGAGTCATATCACAGTGCGGATTACACGTGTTCGAAGCAAATTAACTGTACTGTCCGTCTTCCAGCAGTGCTCAAAATACATACTGTATGCATGGCACAACAACATTGAGCCATTAATAAGACAAATGAATATATTTTTACGGAAGTTTGTCAACAAGATCAGACTCACAATTACCCGCCCCGGCTTAATGCACGGAACTGAACGTGCTGTACAGCAAGAATGTAGCAGAGCAAGACACTGCTACATGCAGTAATAGCAAGACGCTGCTATCAAGATATTCGCATCGGTTATAAAGGGGCCTGGGGAATGAACACTTAATAACAAATGTCCTCATTGCAGCAGGAAATCCATGAAAAGAACAAAAAATTCAGAACCTGTCAGGAACTAAGAATAGAATGGAGTTTCATAACTTAGGAGTACGGTATACATGAATTCGATTTGATGAATACTGAAACATTATTGATAAGAGATAGGAAACTGTAATTTCTGCAAGTTCCTAGATTGGCCTGCAGCAGTGGAGAGGAAAATTTGTTACAAGCACCTCATATCAACCGAGCCAGTGACGGTTATAATCTGACACAAATGAAAAACTATTTTATATATTTGCAGATAATATATATGAACCAAGCATGGGAGCGGTAAACAATTTTAAAAAGCTGCAGCTATGCTGTGTGCCGAGACCTGCACAACTTGATGCTAAGTCGGGAACCCAGAAAAGGCGCACGATGGGGCGTCCGTTCTAATCCGCAATATAGTGACTCTGTAGCCCCGCCGAGTCCCAACCCTGGCCGATTAAATTAATCACCAGAATACATTATAGAACGAAGAAAATCCTCTCGTACATCTCAGTTGATCCTGTAAAATTGATGCCTCGAGAGAGAGCATCTTGGACGGTGTGGACTTGCTACACGCGCTCCCACTTAAACGCACCTGTAAAGTCTAACAAATTATGAATTTCGTGCGCTCACTCTGAATCCCTTCACTGGTCAGGCCAGTAACATTATGTCCTGTATCTTAACCTTCTTTACAAGCTGGAGAAAAGTGACATATGAATATACTTCACCCAGTTTTTATGCATATTTGGAAGTTTGAATGATTAAAATATCACGCCATTTTGATAGTTCATTTAGCCACCTTCCACGTATTATCTCAACACAAATTAAGCACTAAAATTAAAAAAATATATAGACGGATTTATCTTGTAAAATGAAGAACTTTCTTTCTAGAATTCCTTCGAGCAGTATTCCTGTCCAGTGAAGGACGACGAAAGATTGTAACATGGACGTACAGGCCACAGGATACCAATAGCTTCTAAACATTGACGGTGAATAAAGTCATTAGTTAATACCGTAGTGTTAAATGGAATTGATGATCAATCATTAGATATCAAACTTCCACTACACTGAAACTGTGCTCAAGAAATTATTTTTGCTATTATGTATAGCATTGTCTTCTATTATATAACGACAAAAATTCTTTACTGCTATTCACTTTTTCTTCAATTTAACTTATGTTTCATATTTGAAACAAGGCACACGAAGCTAAGTAGAACAACTACAACCATAATAGAACAAGGGTCATTTGTAGCAGAGACATAGCTGAGTTATAATAAATAAGTGTGTGGTTTTATGCAACAGTGATGAATTCGTAATCCGCGCACCACAAAGTACGTAAAAAGAGCACTGAAGATATGTTTTTATTGAGATGTGGAAAGATAAACATGATTCAACATGAATTATAGATCAAAATAGTAATTGTAGCCTCGGACAGGCTGGCTAGTCTCTACCACACCGTTAAGAAAATGAAGAACCCTGCGTATATTGTCACTTACAGTTTTTAACGCATTATATGTATACAGTAAGGTAAAGGTGCTTCCATGTTTCTGTCGACCCATTCAGTAACAAGATGCTAATAAGGATTCAACGAACTTGATACAACTTTACTCTGAGAGCCTCGATACGGAAGAGAAAACAAAATTATTGCTGAAAAATTTATTTATTGCACATATTATTGTGTGACGAGCTGTAAAATATTTCCTCGCAACTATACCAACAACTATTGAAGATGTCAAACTGCGGTGAAAAAAATCCTTGGACGCTCTGCGCTTGGAGCAGAAGCTCGTTTATGAAAAACACAGTTCCTTTGGTCATAATGAAGGTCCCTCGGCTGAAAGGCTGCCGATGTGTGTTCCAATTCAATTTTGTGCGATCAAAAGCAAAGCTGTAAGGAGGCTGCAAATGAGGTCGTAATGAAGTGAGGTGGCCGCAGGGAGACCGCCCGCTTCGTAAGGTTCTGCAGCGCCGCTGACTCGAGAGAAGCTGGCGTGGTTGCTCAAACACCTGCTCAAGCCAGTTACATACTGCTATTACAGGTCTGTTCTCTGCTCTAATTACCTGCGCAAATTACTTGGTGCAAAATTTAGTGCTGCAGTTAGTAGCCAGTTTTTTGCCTTAAATATGAGTCACATATCAAAGCTAGTTATGCTCGTTGTAGACGCCTACGAATATAAGTGCCCTGTTGTTCCGAGCCAGAAGCAACAGCTGAAGCAAGCATATTGCTGAACATGGGAACGAAATTTAGGTAATTGTAGAGAAGCACGGGAGCAAAACTAAGAGAAGTTAAATGCTAAATCAAAAAGTATTTGGAAACGAGCATGTAAACCGTTGTCACCGTCACTTATTCGGTATTGTTTCGAAGTGGAAACACACCTACACAAAAGGACACTAATTTATAAAGTCATTTGTAAAAAATTCTAGTTTTGTATCTTGTGTCTATCAGAGCTCTACAAACTGGAGTGGGCGACACAACTGCACAAGTGGAGCGAAGTGCAGCGGCAGTACTCTGCGTCGAGCAGAGGAGCGTGTTCGCGGACAGTGCAATCGGACTGAGTGCCCAGCCTGGACAGGAGTCACGCATCAAAACCACACACAAAATGTGCTCTTGCTGTGCCACGAGCACTGCTCTATGTTCCATAAGCACAAAATTATTCTTCATGGATACTTATGTATAATGCACTACCCTCGCCAATGAAGTAGCGAAGTTCTCGTTAATGTTTTAGTGAGATTATGTATAGAATATGAATTTGACTCGAGCTTAAAATTTTGAGACTCATTTATAAGTATTAGAACTTGGATTCACAGCGTCTCAGGTGTTCGAGACTTTATTTTTGCTTACGTAATTCGGGCTACAAGCAATATAGTAACATGGTTTTATATAAGTCGTACCAAACCGAGAACTTTAATTATTTTTATCTTCGACTTACACACAATAACAACGACCACAACAAACAAAATCACAAACATATCCATTTAAATAATTTATAGTTCTTAACTCCTAGATACTTTTTCTTGGACATTTGGTCATGAACCAACTTCCTTTTTTCGGTTCCAGCTTTTTTCAATTTTGATCGTAAACTTTTCCTAGTGGTGCTTGAATTGAATTCCTGCATCGATCATCAGTACAAGATATATGTGCATTACTGAACACATAGGAATAGCCTTTTACAGCGTCCTATCAAGAAGATGAATACTTTTTCAAACATCACCTATTGTTGAGGCAAGGGGATGAAATTCAGTTATTGAAAATGGCACTAAATGAGCTGCGACGCATAAGGCAGGCCTAGAAGTGCAATAGCTCAAGGATGTATGCAGGCCCATAAATATGAGAACCTTGACGGTCGTAAGCTCCAGCCATTCATCTCCAAATGATGTGCTTAACGAGAAAACTTCTTGGGATTATGTCCCATTGACCCGAGTATGGTGCTCCTCAAGTGCCGCTGCATTACGTGGCACTTCATTCGTTTCCATGTGAAGCTAGAGTGTTTCAAATTGTATCTTTCTTAGATAGAACATTATTCTTGACACAATTCTTACCAATCTCTGAAAAATAAAATACTAGCATTGTAGACTGACATTAGAATGCGTTGGTCACCGTGATGCTTAAAGATCGTAAAACGAAAAAATAATTACATTGAATTAGTAGATTGATATCAATGTCCTCATTCTTTTCAACATATAAAAGCCAAGCTCACTTGATATAGATACGACAAGCATGAATTAGTTCACTCAATCATTATAATTTGTATTAGTTACCATTAATCTACTCTCAGATTTCATAGCTAGAAGTTCACTAACGCTTTCTCGCTATATTACAGTACCAGCTTCTTGGAAGACCTCAGATATAATTTTAATTTTTTTTCCATTTCTCAAGGTATTTAACCGAACAACTTTTCAACAACATCAATTTAATGAAAGTTGCTACCTAAATGAAAAAGAATAAACAACAGATTACAATAGAAAAACAGCGCAGCTCGGGAGATAATAATAGCGGTGAGAATCCATGACGCGTGCGAAATATGCCTTTTATTCGTACCGTCGATGTATTCAGAGGGACAAACGTTGGGATTCATGACCACTCACATTCATCGTAAAATTCCTTCAGTGCGATACTCTTGAAAATGGTGCCTTACTGAAGTGTCATCTAATGCTATTTGATTTTGGAAATTTATTTACCGTTTTATCTCAGGTTTTAAAAGGTAATGTGTAACTCTCCCATTCAAAAAGCTTCCATGAATTAATGAAGACACCAGAAGGTTCAGAACATGCGAGTCTTTATAAATATATAATAGGTAACTGTATAAAAACAAGGTGTTGACATATTACATAACTATCGAACGATCGAAGCATTTTAGAAATACGTTAACTAATCTGAGGAATAACGTACGTAACAGCAACATTGCTGCAGATATATACCTTATTCTGACACTCAGAACGACTTACTTTAATAATTATGTTTCGTCTCTGGCAGGTCACCAGCTTGGTCGACTGGTGAGCGAATCTGCTTGCGAGCGGAAAGACCCGGGTTCGAATCCCGCTGTCGACATGGTTGACGCGGCTAGAAATACGGCATGGGACTTGGGTAAACAACCGAATAATTATCGAAGTAATTATCCGACCAAAGAATGGGCCAGAGGGTTCGTTCCTATAGCCTCATTCTATTCTTCTATTCTAGGTCTCTAATCTGGTCCGTTATTCCCATCTCTCAGTCGCATGCGTTGTGTAACTGGTCTCTGCAGTTGCATGTAAGTAAGCAGCATTAATAAAACACGTTAATCCCGAGTCGAGTTGACTAGCAGTGCTCCTAGAGTAAAGCACGTCTGAATGAAGCAGTTATAAAACTGTTTGAAGAAGTGAGGTACTGCCTCTAATTTAAGTTTGTAGCCTAACGGAGCCCTCATACCTGTAAACCATCATAAAAATTTGGAAGAGTGTGATATTTTACTTCCTTACCTCAACTGGGCTCCTACCGCCCACACGGAATGATAAACATCGTCCAAGCTACAATCGATTGTCACGTGCTTCAATATTGGTTTATTATATGTATTACTTTTTTATTCCGTAGTATTATAACAGTGCCATACTTTTACAAATAATAAATCATCACACTTGAAGTGAAGGATTTTCTTCATCATAGATACGATAAATCTTAGATTTTATGTAATAATAAGATAACACATCTCCTGAACTCCAGGATATCTCTTGCGAAACTGTTTGAGAAGACCACATGAGCGGGGCGGCAAAATAGCCAGGCCGAACCTCAAATTTGCGTGCACCTAGAGTTGTAGTCTGCTGCTGACCGGCAATCACACACACGTTCAGCTCAGCCCACAATAAGATGCTGTAGAGAAAGAACTGCTTTTTCTGAGCACAAAGGGCTTCTAAATAAAAGGATAGCCGTGTCAGAACACCTGACAAGCTTGACAGGCCAACATTGATAGGAATTCCCCAGAAGAAATTGAAAAAGTTAATTCGGTTGTGCCATGAGATAGAGTGCGATGAACTAGGGAATGAGGGTATGTTTGCTGAAAAAATATTTATTAGGGGAGTATTACATCTCCCAAATATTATTTAGTAAAGTATCATAACTTACGAATCAACAATGATTACGTTTGTATTAGTACAAATAGGATTCTACATTACTAAAATGATTTTACTCCTAACGTCATGCCACGACTTTTCAATATTTCAATTGAAATATTGAAATATTCACGCAGGTGCATCACAATATGTAAAGGCTGCAAACGAACAATTTGAGAAAGGTGTTGATGAAACAGCAACAAAGTTATACTCATCAGAGACCGCTGCAAAGCAAGATGGCTCTTTAAAGTCACAAAGATTATGAGCGACAAAAACAAACAAACACTAATTATAAAGCCAGTAAACTGTACAACTACCAGCTACAGAGTCTACGAACATTCTTCTTAACCTTGATGGTCACTAGAACACCCCTGGCAATTCCAGATTTTTAATGATATTCTCGCTATGACTGACGCCATGCTGACACTCTTTCAGATTTAGGTAAATGAGTTCTATGAACTTCAGAGATCAGACTTTTAAAGCCCTTGCAGAATTAAACACCAATAAATTTTGAATTATTTCATTTTTGAAAATAACTTCAACATATCTACATGAGCTCAAATTTAAATGAAACACCAATAGATAACATAAGTTATGACAGATGAGCACATGATTCATAGCTTGACAGTGATTTTAAAAATCAGGAGGAATGAGTATTTTGACTAAGATCTCTACTTGACATCTAAACTTCTCAGTTGTCCCTCTAGCGTAGAGAGTAACATCCCTCACAGCATCCCTTATTGCATGTTCAGAGGCTAAATATGAAATATAAATAAGCATCAAAATGTAGAGGCCTTCACTTTGAGATTTCCTTGTACATGAAATATGCAAGTTTTCCTTTTTAATAAGGACAGTTGACAACGAGCGTAAGCGAGGTATCAACAGCATACACGAAGTCTAAGAGTCAGCATGTATTGATACAGAAACGACCTGGGCCAGCTAGAACAGACTGAAAGCGAATTTCTAGATCTCACGCTCAAACAACAGTCAAAAATAGTTCAATATCTAACATAGAAAATACATTAAACTAAATTTACTATGCTATGCTTAAACAAATACCATTTTCTCAATCACAACTATCACGGTGGTATCTTATAGAAGCATATTTTAAATTTGTACCATGCATTGACAGAAGAACGGCTGCTCGTAAAGCAAAAGAGACCCTTTGCGAGAGCAAAAATACCTGTCGGTATCAGGAGATCGTCGGAGGAGTTGATGCTGCACCGACACCGACGCTGCATTACAGAGCATGACGCTGCATTTACTGTTCGATGGCAGCCCCCGACGCTGCGCCTTATCCCTTCATCTCCGACACCAAGAAAAAGCCAACGAGTCTGACCTACCCAAGCTCCTGAATTTTGACCACGCGATACAATTGATCGTATGTGTCCGGAGATGGTAAATATCTTTAGAAATTAAAAAACTGACTTTGTATTCGTTGTGGTGTTCTCCACTCCAATTAATTGCACAAGGGAAGTGATCTGTGGGAGGTGGGGTTAAAGGACTGAGCCATTTCTTTCTTGTTTGTGACTGTGACAGCCTGAGGTTAATTGCAAAAGCAAGCAAATGTCAGAAGACAAAGCCCAATTGATTGGAAATCACTGACGAGAAAGTAGACTATAGGTAAGAAAGACATGAGCCCTCCAGTGCAGAATGCGTCACTAAAATGATGGGATTTATCCACAAATTTTCTGAGCTGTGAGAAGTGAAAGATAAATCTTGAATGATTTGAAAACAAATCATAAATCAGCAACACATCATCCTTTAATTTCTGTAGGAGAATGGTCTCAAAAATAGGTATTTAATGTGCGACTTGGCTAACGTTTGTTTGTTTGTTTGTTAACGCATAGTCTAATCAGACAATTTACTACTGACTTGCTTGTCCATGTATTGCTACAAATATTATACTATAACAGTCTTTTATTTTTCTACCTATTTTTCATACACTGTAGCATGACTATTAATTTTGTGGTGACACTAGACACAAGTCCCTCTTAGGCGTAGATTACGGTGGCAGAGGAGGGAGAAGTAAGATATTTTTTCATATGGATCCTAGATAAAAAGTTGATTGGGTAAAGCAGGGTAATTTATAATTTATCATAAATTACTCTTAATGCAAGAGCTTTCCATTGCTTTTTATTTTTGTAGGCGCGCCTAATGAAAATGCTTGCCAAAATACCTGTCATTTCCTCGACCGTCATCACACATCAGCAAGACGACAGCAGGCTTGCCCTTCAAGGCAAAATAAGGCCGAGGATCTGAGCGTGATGGCGTGACGGACCTCCTCTCGTCATCGCCAGGAGATGAGATCTCGTCTCCTCTGTACAAGAGGCCGAAAATTTTTCTTTTCGGGAAATTAACGCACGCAAAGCCGATATTGGCGAACACCAAAGACCGACTGTCCCGTGTCTATATCCTGGATTGTCCAGCATGACTCGCAGAAAATGAGGAAAGCCACCACGCTAAGGCAGCAATGAAAATCTTGCACGGACTGCTACTGCTCACGAGCTACGCGAGCACAGTACAGGTTTCACTTAAATGTGAATTAAATTTTAGTGTAAAAAATTTTTCAACGAATTAAATACATAAAACAAGGCCCTGAAGTTGAAAATCTGATCAATGTAAATACAATGAGGAACTTTCTGTACAAATACTCGTATACGTGTATTTCAAATAGTTGTGTAGTTTAAAATACATCATACTAGTAGTTTCTTGAAGCTTACTGAGTCTCATCAGGCAAAAAGCATTGTTTTATTCTTCATTTAAACAGTAACTCCTATTCTAACTTCTATGAATTGTGAATGGAGTTAGCAACTCTTAAATTATGGATCTTTCTTTTTAATAGCACATCCTTTAATACCATGATAGTTTTCTTGTCAGGGTTAAGCTAGTAGTTCCCTTTTTAAATGAGATTGTGAGAAACATCACAAAATACATTAATTTTTCTAGTCGGGAATAGTCTCCTGTTAGAATACTAGCACACAGGGTATCACAATTTTTTAGGAAAAAATTACGTTCATAAAACGGACAAAATAATTGGAACACTCGATTTTTTAGCCTCAATAGCGTTTCGTACTCCTACAGGGCTATAAAGTACATCCGAATTTAGTGAAAATGTATTGCTGTCCAATGTAGGCAATTTTGTACAACTTCATTAGGAAAGGCGTAGTTCCTTAGGTTAAACAATAAATTGAACTGATGCGTGATCTGAAGTATTTTTAACGCTTTGCTGGAACTTCTGTTCTACTGAACTATTTGGTTTTCCAAGATCTACTGCATCACGAGCCACTGTAAAATTCATCAGGCGTGGTTAAATTTAAAATTTTAATCTTTAAAAAAGTGCCAAAAACCCAAGTTCCGTGAAAGATACAAACGAGCACCATTAAAAGACATTGTAGCGAAAAACTATAGTTATACTGAGCTTTAAGTAACTGTCGAGCTAAATCTATACTATAATAAGAGATAGACAGACGTGTCCCTCCGTCTGTCTATCTGTCCGTCTGTGTGTCACCCTCTTCTAATCGATAGCTTTGATAGCAACAAGAATGAAGCTTAAGAAATACAAGAAATCATTCTATTGCATTATTTTTCTGTGGCAATTCAATGCCCTTTCACTTGCATTATGGTATCCAGAATACACAATCGGTTTATTTTTACAAATAGAAATTTTTTTGGACCTTTTTTGTTGAAATTCATCATGATGCTTTAATATTTTTAGTTGATAATGCGAAAAGAAATGTTTTAAATTAGTTTGACCAGTAACCTGGCTACCACTTAGTATTGGAAATTGAATTATTGTTTTCGGAATTGTGATTTTCTTGAAAAGCTTCATTGAGATAATAGAGGATATTTCAGAGTAGAATTCCTGCAAAAAAGGCCAACATGGATCGAAACGTGTCCAACCGTAAGAGAGAAGCAGCAAGACTTCGACAGCAAGAAAGACGCCGAAGACTATCGGATGAACAACGCGAAATGGCAAGACGAAGCAATGCTACTCGCATGGCATAGTTAACGGGTGCACACTGCACTAGACAATACAATGTATTGTATTGTCGGTGCCAAAGGTACCGGATCACTATAAAACACGCCATTTTTTCCGTTTTTAGCTTTCTTCTCCCACTCGGCCCTATTATTGGCAAATAAAATAGAAAATGGAAGTTCTGTATGCATTCATGAAAACTACTCAGATTTTGATAATACCACGGGTAAAAATGAAAAATGTATTCTACTTCATAGATCCTGAATTTTGCGGGTACACATTGCACTAGTAAATATAAAATTAGGTCTCAGCAAAAATCGTTCGCTCTGAGCTTCACAAATCCAAGATTGTGGAGAAGCAGCCATCTGGAAACTCGTGCTGTCACATACTTACGTTCTTTAGGTGTTGCAATTGTGGATAACGTAAAAGGATTGGTCGATGAATATATAACGAGGAGTAATGTTAATTATTAGATTAATCGAATTTTTTGTTTTTTTTTTCTCACTGCCTAGTGTATTTCCTTTATGAGGCGGCCCAAAATTCCAATTCTCACTCCATTATTCCTACAGTGGAGCGTAGAGGAGAGTCGGTGGTGACTGCGGCATCTAAATTGTTGCTTCACTCAGGAATGAAAGTAATGAAAATATTAATTAAAAGTTTATTCTGTTGAACGAGTGGTGTAAAAAGAGGTAAATTGACAGCTGTTTACCGATTTTACTCATGATAATTTTGAATAACGCTTGGAATTCTATCATACTCATTTTATCATTTATCGTAGAAGCGAATAAAATTCTGGCTGAATTACAATAAGTTTTCATAAGATTAACAGGACAATTATATGACATTCTACAGAAATATGAAGGATACATCCGTGGTTTCTCTTGCATTTGTGATGCATAGCTCGTTTGAAATTAACAATTATCACATCTTCGAGGCTCTCAGTGTTTTCACAACACTAAATTTTAATGGAAGCGCTATGCACGCTATATCTGGCAAACATCTAGTACCTTGAAAAGATTAAGGGGCTAAATAACAAGAGTTAAAATCAGAACTTGAAAAAGCTAAACCCACCTCTTTACGATAGAAACACATAATAGCAGAATAAACATAACAATATTTGCATGTGAAAATGTGAACGCCTTAAAACCACTGTTAGTGTCACACACATCGTGCCAGCACCGAGGACAACTCTTCTTCGAAGTCAAGCCACGCTCGTGCCTGTGAAGACCATGGCTGACGCGATGGCATCACAACACTCTTCAGGGCTCATAGGTCTAAACGCATAATTTATTAGCGGCTGAGATCGATATGCTGCAGATTGTGGGGGATGGGAACCAGGCTTATCGCCGGTGAGCTCTGCACTTGAGCACCGATTACGGAAACTTCTCCTTTCTCGGCTTAGCGATACTAGCACGTGATGCCACTACCAACAAGACTGACTCTATAGTCCATGAGGCTGTTTTGCTTATCACAGTAGGGAATTTTATCCCCTGATTATTTATTTTATTTTGGTTTCAAGTATTCTCTGTGAAGAAACGTACAACTGCTGAAATTTCACAGCATTTGGATTAGTTATCTCTTGGTGTTTCGAGCACCCTGGTGGAAAATAACTGGACTTGTCACATTTGTGGCAACAGAGTAGGTTTTAAAGAATAACCCTCGTGACTTTCCGTACAACAAGGTGCTTTTAATTACTCATGAACACTGCTGACAATATTTAAATCCTGTTTTTCATTTTTTTTAGATTTCAATAAGTTATGGTTTTTCTCTAAATGAAATATAACTCACAGCAATAATATTATCTAGCTCATTACTAAACATTAAAGTTCACTATCCCGTACATCGTAATCTACAAGTTCATTGATATCCACACTCTGCTTGTGAATACACTGATTTCTCTTCAATTCTATCTTATTGACTGGGCTTGAGAACTGGAGGTGGTATTAAAATTACATTCAGACCTACTGATGTTGGGAAACTTTTTTCCAATCTAAGTGTGCAACGAGTAAAGCTTCGGAAATATTGCTCAATACTGACTTAGCGTGAAGTTCATTGATTAGCTTATAATTTATCACATTGTCAACAACTCTAAATCAATTTTTGCTTCAATGCTCAGATTTATTCTAACCTGGCATAGTAATAAAAATAATTTTATTCGCACACTTCAATTCACATCGAAGGAGGAAATTTTCCGAAGTAGAATGAATCTGTTATAGTGCCACAGTTAATACTTCGAAACAGCCATACGGAAATAAATTAAAGACAGTTGTCTTTCCCGAAGGACACGACACTTTAACCCTATCCTCACACGAGATAGGGTTCACAAAGAGAAATCAATACAAAATCAAGCAAAGTGTGTTCAGCTCGCGTTATCATATCAGGTCCCTGCAGGTTCATGACCCGATCAGTTTATCGAGCAATCCGTCTCATGGCGAGCGTTCTGTGAATGTTACTTTTGTGGCGGCCGTCGTGGCTTCCCTTTATGTTGCAAAGTAGCAAATCCGCAACATATCGCCGGCGCTAAGCAGGCCCCGCCGCTGAATAAATCACCCCCAATGAGCTTATATTTATCATGAGGTTTAATCTGGAGTTTTTGAGGTGAGACCGGCGTCGGCCGATCTCGCGATAAAGGACTCGTCCCAAGAAGAGCGCCAAGAGAATTTCTCCACTTAGAAATCAGTCGTGAATGTCAGCGACGATCCTGCAGCAGAGCGAGATGAGCTCTTGCTCTGGAGGTATTAAAGCAAATATGAAGCACTTAGAGTGGTTTAAACCTCCTGAGCTACATAAAATGCAAGCTTGATTCTTCAAAGATCGACTCTTAGTTGAGAAAGTCCACGCAAAAATACGAGTAGAACTTGGTTCGTGAACTGAAGATTGAAAGCCAGCTTAGAATTATAAGATTACCAAACGGGATAGTATTATTTATATACTTTATAAACATTAAACCCACAAAGCCATTCTGCAATATTTGAGACCGTGCTGTAAAGATGCTCTGCCACTTGCCTCATTGCCTTAAAAGTCAGGATCTGTTATTGAATATGCAAGAGAGCAAGCATGAAGTGCCATTACTTTGGAGTCATTCGTCAGGACTGGACACTTGCGAGTAACTGGCTTTTCTTTCTTAATGAGGTTTCGACTTAATCTTTCTCCAATTTCACCTCTAGCAGGAAAGTTCGCTCGAATAAAAAGACGGTATCAATTTTTTTTACGTGTAGTGTTATCGATCGGATATTTAGTAGGGGCAGATGCCTGTATCTTCTCTCCTATCATTTTTCACATCTTGTAATTGTAAAGTAATGTTCACAAGTCGCCTGCTTATTGATGAGCAAGCTTTTTTCTGCGCATGTAGAACTCGAGGATCATACCAAAACGGAACTTTTCAGACTACAAGAAAGCAAATGAGTTGAAGTCTTAGCGAGCACTCAGAATATAAGTATAATAAATTCCCTCATCAGTCTATGTAGGCAGATTCCATGAGCGATAACGCAGGGATTCATCCTTTCAGGGCGCTGAGTGCTAGGAGCTCTTACTACAAGACGAATGTTCTGGCCAGCTTTCTGGCCACAAGTCCTTGTTTGCATAAACTTCAGCTTCAGTTTCGTTTGGCTTAGTTTCATTGTTTTTTAGTAGTCTCTCTTCAATAAAATGAGAGAATGCACTGTTAGTTTTAGGCCTTGATTTTCCCCCTAAACTCAGAGTATTGTACACATTACTGCTTCCATGAAAAATTCTTTGCCAAGAACGTATGTTCAGTTTTCGCACTATTGGGGATAAAATAAAAATATTCGATACCTTGTGAAGACCTCAGACCAATGTTACGTATTGACAGCAGGTGTGAGAAGTTGGCAGGAACAAGATGGTTATATTCAGAAAAGCTGCTGGTGCGTGTGAATGTTAGTTACTAGACTATACCTTAAGAACTGAGGCGGAGCGCAATTGCATAAAGATCTCAGGAAAGCCTGACATCAAGATCAGGTGAAATAAAAGCATGAGCCACACATACAAGTAAAAAATTCGAGGGAAAAAAGAAGAAAATCCGCTGACGGATGATGTAAATTTCTTTTTGCCTGTCCTTTTATTACGGTTCCTAAAAAAGATCTCTATGTAGCATTACCTTTTTTGGACCCCAGTCGAAAAAACTTAAAAAAGAATTACTGTCCCTCTTAACCAAATACTTCCGTTATTTGTCTTCCAAAATTACTCCGGTGGATAAATATAATATGAAATAAATTTTCGGTTACAAAGATAAGCTTTCTAAAAGCATGCTCTCCTCGGTCATTTACAAACATAGTTGCTCACACTGTGCGTCTGAATATGTGGGCTCTACATCTTGAGTACTCGCTGACTGTGTGGCAGAGCTGGAAGAAGTTTTCGTACTAACTGTCCCTTTGCCAACCCTTCTTGCAGTGCTGTACGTACTCATGCAGAGAAGTGTGAACGCCCTGTTGAATTAGAAGATTTTAAAGTAATCGCCAAAGCTTCTAGTTTTTTAGATCTACGCATATTAGAATCTTTATTCATTTTAAGAGACACACCTGTTTTGAATGATACACTATCTGCCTACCCCCTACGGTTAGTTTTGGTTTCAAATTTGATTTTTATGTTTTTCTAGTTTTATTTGCGAAGAATGTTTTCATGTTTAGTTCATAGTTCACTTATGTATTTTGTTTTCTTTCAGCTTTTTGAAAATGACCTAGAATGTAGAAACGTTAAGTACTTATATATAAAAGTTTTTAAAGTACATTGTTTCATTCCTAATGAATAAAAATAATATGGTTAAAGCGATTGTCCTTGCTCTTCTCTTTTTGGTTGAACTTTGCAAAGAGCAAAACATTATTATTACTTTATAAAATTATCATTGCTGTAGACCAAAGTCACCTCACAGTAAAGGGAAGTGGTTGGAAAGTGTAGACAATCACCAGACTTCTTCTTGTAGCCTGTTTCCAGAAAAAAAAACTCATTCTTAAGGTCAAAATTCGTAGTGTAAACATTTACAAGCCTAATTTACATTGACGAATGCCCTATATTGTTCGAACAAATATTCTTAAAAACTAAAGTCTTTAGAAGTACTTATTTCTTCATCATCAACCACTGAGTCGTTAAGTAATGAACATCGAGCGATGTTCTGAACAATGATCGCAGGTAACATACGAGGTAACATACATCACCTCTCGTACTGATGGTGTGAACCATTTCGTGGGTCATGTGGTTCGTAACGGACCATCAGTGCCTGGACGGCATTTTACCAAGGCTCGCTTATGCTGACATGAAACGATTTCAGGGTTAAAAATTTTTGTTGACTTCAGCTGAGGCAAGATTTTTTGCCATGTGGCCGTTTTGGTCATCAAAAGGGAGACGTGGTGATAAGACCATCTGGTACTTCCAACCTCAATTCGTGTTGAACTGGTCTGGTCGGCCGTAAAGAGGAAAATTCACTCCACAATAATGGTGGCTAATAAAACTTAAAATATTAATTCTGTTTCATATTGTGCATAATATGAGCTACCTGAAAAACAATTGAATGAAACTGACAAGCTATAAATCAAATAGATACTTTATCTTTGATGAGCTTTCGAATGGTGTCGGTCGCATACAAGAAGCACTCACGAGCGGCTGAACGATGCTACAAATGACTACATGCAATGTGCGGACGATTTTCGTGTGAAATTTTACGCTGGGCATTTTACGTATTTTTTCAATTTCCGTTGTCGATATTTTTCTTCTTTGAAAACAGATACTTTAGCAATTCTTCCGCAGAATAATTGACTGGGCTATCTTGAACTACCTAATTTGGGGAAAAGATATGGAGTTTTCCTATGAAACACGCTAGCAGGACAAATAAAGAGATTACAGGCTTCTTCAGCATCAACAGAAAGACGGTAAAAACAATCAGAAAGGAGATGAAAGATTTATCATAACATTCGACCACGAAGCTACAGCAGAGAGAAAGAGTACAACAATCTGAAGGCAGAGTTAGCCACTGAAGTCCAGGAAGTTGACAGAAATTAACCCAAGAAGTCGATGCGTGTCACTGAGAGAAAAAAAGGTGTAGAAACCCTGGACCCATCAGGTCGCACGAATGGCAGCAATAATCTTCTCCCGGCTACACGAGCTGGAAGATGTAGGTCGGCTGAACTTTCTTCGGCCACTCTGCAGCCCCCCATTAATTTGGCTTCTCCACTCGTTTTCCTGCAACCTCCCTTACTTCTTCGCGTGAGATGCACTGAAACGACAGGCCATCAGAGACTGAACTGCAGCATGAAGGCCGAGCTGTGGACAAGGATGACCAGGACTCCAAGGCGCCTAAATTCGGGAGACGCAGTGACTGAGTAGTGTGGCCCATAGCAGTCGAGCCTACCATCGAAACTACAGGTGGGCTTGTCGAGTGGGATCGGCTGAATATGCCATGAAGCCACACTGATCCAATTTTGGAGGACAGGTCCCAAAAGTTGAAAAGTAACATCAATTTCAAAACAGAAATTTCAGCGGATGAATACTGAGCTCACTCTATATTTGTGTGGAAAGTATGTACACCAGAAAGACAAAGTGTTACCTCCGATTCATGTAAAAAGAGATACAAAAGATTTGGGCACTAATCTCATTCATATACAAATGTGACAAAAACGTCGTTGATCGACGTAAATGCATGTGTATGCGCGCTAATCTACAGCGAATTAGAATCCAATGATAAGACGTCCCTAGTGAAAATATTTACTCATGAATATTTTTGCGTACCTGCTCCGACCATTACGAAGTAATAATGTGAGAAAATAACTCTATTTGCAGAAACAGTGGCTTCTCAGCAGTTTTACTCCCTAAAGTTTGCAGTGAATCCCAAAAAGCGGACCTCAACTCGTCTTATACAACTGAAGCATCAGTAGAGTTACCATGCTAATTCAGGAAAATAGAGTTGATCACTCTTGACCACGTCAGCAATACATGTTTGTCTGATTACTATGTAGGACAAGAAAATCCCTAAGACAATACAGGGTGTACAAAAATGATCACTACATTCAAATGTAAATTCAACTATTTGCACTAACATTACATTTTATTCATCATTTTTGGGTACTAACAAAATTAAACGTTATCAAGGTAAACTATTTATGATCGAGTCAAAGTTTTGAATAAAAGAATAGCTATTTGAGAGTTGCATAAGGCAGGAAACTCATAAGAAAATATTACTATAACCTTAAAAAGTATCAGAATGCTCTTCTGGAGAACGTTGAAGCATCTCAAAAAGGCTGAACAAATAAAAACTAGGCCTGTAGAAAGTCGTCCTCAAAGTGCCAGAAACACTAAACTGCAAACCACTAAAGAAAAGCTCAGAAGAAACCTGAGGAAATCCTTCAAGAATTTTGCTGAGGGGAATATATTTATCGGAACCGTGTTCACCATTCTCCACAAAGACTTGAAGACCTCTCCTTACAAACATTAAAAGACAATGCTGTCATCGGCGAAAACTGTGAACAAACGTCTGGCAAGAGCTGAAATCCCTACCTCTCGTATCCGCGAAGGCAAGCTACTGAACTTCGTGTTCTCTGATGAAAATAAATTCTATGTATAGCGAAAATTCAACGAACAAATTGATCCGTTTTGGTTTGGGACTGGTGAGATTGACACCCGGGTAGTCACTTGAAGATAAGGAGTGGCGTAAGTGATAGTTGACGCTGCGGTCACAGAATTCGTAACAAGTTTTGAGGAAGTGCTGGTCTAAATTAACCAAGAAAATCACCGCAACATTTTAGCGTAGTCATTGTTGTCGTGAACTAAAAATGATCTCGGGATATCAGTGGTCATTTCAGCGAGATTTGACACACTCACATGAAGCTAAGAAAACAAGAGTGGTAGTGGTTCACATTCAGTATTCACCACTTCATTTCGAAAAAAAATTGTCTCCTTCACCGCCAGACCTGAATCGTCTCCATTACAACATCTGGTCTATACTGAGAGTAAAATTTCAGTGACACATCGGCAAAATTTGGAAGCACTGAAGTAAAAACTAAAACAAATGGGCCAAAGTCCCTCCAAAAGTCATTCGTAACTTGTGCAAGTCATTTTCTGAAGGTCTTCAGTTTGTTTGTTACAGGTGTGGAAGGAAGCATTTTGAATAAAATGTGTCAGTTCCTGACTATTCAATTTTTCACTACTCACTTGTTTACTACACTGCTACTCATTTGTTTGCTTAGTGAATATTGGCTCTAAAATCAGTAACATTAATTATTGAAGTAGTAGTAAGCGAGAGAAAACGTCTTCGCAGATGGACAGCTGCAGTAGAAGCAACTGCATAGACTCGTACTACTTCGAAACAGCTATAAGAGTAGGCCAAGCTTTACTATTTACTCAACACATAAATCAATCTGCAGCGCAGAGCTACTATAAAAGACCTTGTTAAATCACTGAGGTGAAGTTATGACTAAAACTATGGCATTATTACGCGAAGAGTAATTTCCGCCCACTGACGGCATTGTGAGTTTTGGCGAGACTCGACCGGTCTGTGGAGGGCAATAGTCGAAAGTTCACCTACCCTGTGGCAGAGGGACTCCAGCACCCGTTCATTAGCTGCTACTTTATTGGGCTGTTAATTTGAGAGCGATTTCCCGATAATTTCATTGCTTTTTCTATAGGAAGCTTGGAAGACAGTTCTCCCAGTTGATGTGCCTGAGCAAATGACTATTAATAAATGACATTAGAAGGAAAAACGCCCACGCACCACTTGTTTCGTTTATGGGATGGAGTCACACCACCTTGTGATTTGCAGGTAAAAGATTTGTAGTTCCCTTTTAGAGCGGATATGGTTTAGAGAAAATGCCACTGAAACGACAAATTAGTGCAAAGAAATTCAATAAGTGCCGAGAACACCGAACAATCTTCATAAGCAATTTAACAAACTGGATGCTTTCCTGGTGAATTTAAGAACAGAAATTGATAGTGCAAAGCTCATTAAGTTTTACTGACATATAATCGTCAAGAATTAGTGGCAGCTTGTTCATGTTCAAGAAGAATTATTTCACGACTCCCACTACTGGTATTGTTTATGTTACACATAATAGGTTACTCAACACTAACGAAAGGAAGTGGGGACAAGGATAAGTCCAAATAATTCATTGCAGTAAAAAAGGCTATACAGAAGAGCAGCACAAAGAAACACATTTAAAAAAGTGTGAATTTACATTTTCTTCGAATTCAGTAATTCAAACAATAATGAATTACGTAATCGACCAATAAACATGGAGTCTAAGTGCAATTTCGTGCAAAGTATGACACTACATTTCATGGCATAAATGTATCGTATTAATGAATTATTTATGCGCTCACTGTTGTAATACTTTCATAGGAGCTCATTCAGGGATAATTTTAGATACAGAAAAAACAGAATACAGGAAGAATGCTTATAACTTCACGCTTTAATGCACTTTGAAAATTTTTGTGTTCATAGCTGACTCCAGAAAATTGTGCCGTATTCCAGTGGTACTGTACCTACAAAAGCCATAACATTAAAATAAACTTTGTGTTATGACGAGTCGTACATAGATGCTCATGTACACGCTCAGTCACCCAGAACGCAAACATTTTAGTTTTGCATTAATGTACTCTGCAGAGTTTTCACTACAAGGTCAAGTAATATACCTAAATTGCTCTTATGATCTTGTGACGTACTTGCTGTTGGGATGCAGTGGCAGCTCATTTCAAAATGAACAATAAAGGTCATAGGAACTCAACCGCATGAAATCATTACCAACCTGCCAGCATCTTGGGATTAAGAAAGGACACACCAATTACAATGTATTCTCTTAAATACATGCGAGTGTATTCACATGTTTCCATCCTCATTACAAAACAAAAACATTTTTTTAATATAAGAGAGGATAATCAAAAATTCCGTTCTCTTAGTCTTAACAGCTTTGAGAGCGTAAACCAATTATATAAATTTACTCTGATGTATTTTTGAGTTTCTGCAAAGTTACCCTGTATTAAACATTTAAGACAAAATAACTAACTTCATTAAGGCCATTGAACAATCGACTGTCATTTTATCCTACGAAGATGAGAGAATTTTAAAAGTTTCTGCATGAAACGCTTGTCACCTCGCAGTCCTTGAGGTGAGTAGCATTGATACGTGCCAGAAACATCACCTAGTTCTTGCAATACACTGAAGTATGAGTACGTCAGCCTACCGTTCTACTCAACGAAATGAATACTGTTATCACATACTATATTTTTGCCACACTGAGCCAAAAATAGTTTGGATTGCAGTTATTAGTGCATAAAATTTTGCTGAAATGCATGTTTGAAATAAAAGTCGGGCTGGGGCTTAAGTTCAATTAACAGCTTTATTGAAGTATGGACATCGTGAAGATTCCGATTCGTTTTCCACAATGGCAACTAAATATCAGACAATATCCAACTTTAGAATTCACACTTGAATAAGAAAACCTAGATCTAACAAATAGCGATAATTCGGAGGGCATCGCTTCGAATCCTACCTAAGAAATTTTTGGGCCTCCTACATCCGTGTAAATACTATCTTTGGGTAAGATTACGTGACTTGGTGAACCTATTGCTGCAATCAAAGTCTGAAAATTTCCAATCATTTTCGCCTGTATTCGTGAAAAGGCTGTCCTTTAAATCTGTTAAATCGCAAGCACCAGAGGTGGTCAGGGGCTTGAGCATGGGCGGTCGTCCAAAGAACGTTGTCGAGAGAAACTGATAGGAGAGCATGAAGCGATGGTGCGTTAAGATATCAAGAATCTTCTGATATATGGCCTCATGGTGTGTACTTAGCGCTCGCACTGGCCGGCCAGCAGTTTCACTCTGACCCTTTACATACATGCCATCCACAACCGGTGTCATGCCAAAATATGCCCTGCCAAACTTGGTGTTTTGAGAATAGTGTTAAGCGTGATACATGGTTCAAGGTGACAAGAGGCTCACTGCGAATGCTACTTTTGATAAATATTCTAAGGAATTCAACACAAACACAAAATTTTTCAGTGACGACTCTACGGAACAAAATATGACGAGGCATAGATTTTAGCAAGATGCAGTTTATGTTTAGTCCGGTTAGGCAATCATGCGTACATGCTGAGATTGTTCCACAGACCAGTCAATCCTCCGCAGACCAGTCAATCCTCCGCAGACCAGTCCATCCTCCACAGACCAGTCGATCCTCCGCAGACCAGTCGATCCTCCACAGACCAGTCGATCCTCCACAGACCAGTCGATCCTCCACAGACCAGTCGATCCTCCACAGACCAGTCGATCCTCCACAGACCAGTCGATCCTCCACAGACCAGTCGATCCTCCACAGACCAGTCGATCCTCCACAGACCAGCAGAAAAAGGAAGGAACGAAGAGTCGGAGTTCCGTCCAGTGATCCTTTGCGCATGCATTTAAACCACGCTAATGGTCGATTTCTGGATAAATTCAAAATATGTTCTATGACATTTGGACTGTTTACATCTCAAAATTCGGATAAAGATTAGTTTGATTGGACATGCATTCACCATCGACATTTATGATATACTAAATCATTAACATACTCTAAACAGAGATGAAATAACTCTACGTCAGTAGTAATGAAAAAATTTGTATACTTTTGTTTATTTCTATTCAATATGCAGAAAAAAATAGTGCACTCCCAGTGATTGCATTTACTAATAATTGCACCATAGCTCCAGAGTTGACTACCACGCAACATCCACACTAACTTGTCCACATACAACTATGATTGCCTTCAGATTGAAGAACAGACGATCTTATTGGCTTGTTCGTCAGCAAACTTCCTCTCAGAAAAAGAAGGCTAGTCTCGAATATTTCTAGAGAGCAAGGAACTACCGGCGCTGCAATCGAAATAAAATTCAAGTTTGAGCCCAAGGCTAGCATCAATGCGCACGCCTTGGCGCACTTGTTACATACGAGCCCACGACGGTTCTCAACCAGAGTTTCCACAAGGAAGATGATCTCTTAGCCTAAAAATCTTCTGCTATTTCATTTACAATTTTGGAAGGCTTACACGTTATTTTTTACGTACAAAAACGTTTGATCAAAAGATATTCTTCGAATTTGAACAGAAAACGTTTTTAATAAGTTAAGTTGCGCATATCATCCAGCGTTGTTTTAGTAAGGCTGCCACGAGCAGTAATTAACTCTTTGAGTTGCTCCTCGCAAATTTCAGCGTTTCTACGTTCATTTCGGCAAACAGTAAATTTTCAGTGTAAGAGAAGAATGATTAAAAACAGAATATTTTTCAAGCTCATTTTTTGCAGCAATAGTCAGGAAGAATCTGCGCAGGAACCAAAAATTGTATTTCTATTCAGTGCCTCCACATCTAACTCAAATTGCAGGCTTATAAAACTGCAAAGAGTGCATCAGTATTGTACTCCTTTAGAAAATCAACAGTAAAAATTAAAGATAAATTATTTTAAATAATAAAAGGTAAGTGAAATTTATCGAAGTGTTACACTAGTTTCATTGATATGTCTTGCACTTGTTCTCAAAATTCGTAAAATTTCATTTTAAGGATTGTGCGCTACACAAAAGAACATTGAGAAGAAAATTGTGTAACTTTTCCTCTAATTCAATGGATAAAAATTAAGGAATAGTAATTATCCTTTAATTCAGAGAAGCGGGCTCTACAGAAGGAAATAGACACAAATATTAAAGAAATTTTTTCCAACCCCGCTAATTTCCGTTATAGTGACGTTCGGTACAGATTAATTAAATTATCTTAATTTTTTCTCAGGCAATAATTCAAGGGGAAGGTGTATATCACGATACCTGATGCTTTCAAGAAGTTGAAACAAAACATTGTATAAGAAAACAGCATAACTCAAGAGATGCTGAGTAAAGTTATGAACAACATGATTAACAGAACACGTATGTACTCGTACATATATGTTTAAACAACATCTGAGGGCCCCTATAGGACGTATTCCATACTGGAAATATAGATTAAATGGTAATGCACACTCCATCATTTTCAATTGTTCAAATGTTTTAATTTTTTGTATTTTTCTCGTGCGTGGTACTTCAACCCTTGTATGGTGTTCGAGTTTGTGGAACCCGTTTTCATTTTTTGCTGCAAAAATTTTTACTGTTAATACTCTTGTAATTGGGATGAAGTAAACATCTGTTGTGTATTTTAACATCAAAGTGTTTGACTGTGAATCATCAAAAATCCCAAAATATAACGGGTACACCAGATCCACAAACACTGGCTGAGTAACAAGAATATAAACACCACGCAAGGCTGAGAAATGTACGGTACTAGTGCATCACTCAGTATAACAGTGTTCACGAAACCACGGTGCTACCTTTACGTTCAAAATTTTTAATTGCAGTTTCCAAACGAAGGTATGACAGAAATATTTTTACCAATTATATTGTGAAAAATTAAGTAGCTTCAGGTACAAAATACATCTTAACTACGTAAGACTAAGTCACTGTTTTGTAGGCTAGAGGTGCTAAGTCTATGGAGTGGAGTGATGTCAGTACCAGAAAACAACGCACACTCGCCACACACTACAGAGACAACACCGCTTGCTCTCCTCCCACTCAGATCGAAATGAGTTTCTCCCGTCCTTGCATGTTAATGACCAAGTCCTCTGGTATCACTGTCCCTCTGCGTGGTACTATGCTGAACATTTCAGATACACTTCTCAAGAATGCGAATCTGATTACTTATTATAGTAAGTCTGTATCTTGTAAGCCCTAAATACGGTCAATATTTTCTAAAACTGATACGTTATACAAGCACAGCTGATGTGATTATACTTTTCCCGTATTTACTCCTCATCATGCAAAACATGGGCTTCAAAGTGTATTCGAAATACATTGGGTAAAATCTTAAATTTATCGGCAAACTGGTAACGGATGTGAAAATATAAAACTTATTTCTATTTTGTAAAAAATAGAAATGAGGGTTAAGGACCCTTCATGCTCTTACATGCGTGTACTGAAGCACAGGGGTAAAACAATAGGGAAACTGTTACAGAAAAGAATCAAGACGCTGTCTGTAGTTGAGAGACATAAGATGTATGTACATGAGACAACCAAGCTGAGTTTCATTAGCTCAATTTTTGTATGGGAGATATTCAGGTGAGCCACTATTGACTCTCGTAAGTGAATTAAAGAAATGCAATGTTTTAGCTCAGCAATGATGTACAGGAAAAGCGTTATTCCAAGTACCCTTCTTATAATTATTCTGCTAACATAAAAACTACCAATTTTCATATGATACAGAGAAGAAAATACTCAGACTTACGGTTGTGCGTCGAGTTTTTTGCTCACCTGTTCATTCCAACATTGTCATTTTATAAACGTGTATCATTTAAAATAACTGAGGAATTCAAAAAATTCGTATTCATTTTTACTCACGTAAATCCAAAGAGGATGAAAGCTCTAGAACGGTATGTACATTTTTGGTCAGTTTAAAATTTAATGGGAGCCTCTCATACTTGGGCAAGCACATGCGGGACAATAGCCCACCATTACAGTGGGCTCCTTAATCTTGTCTAATTCCAAGAATTTCACACAGCTGCTCGTTATGAGGCTCTAAGATTCTGTAGCAAGGAAATCTTGTGCAAACAAACCCTTTCCAAGAAAGTAGGCAACTGTGAAGCTTGTACTCGAGACCAAACACCACCCAAACACTGCGTATTTAGTAATGCAAGGCCTGCACGTTCCTCTCGAGCGATAAGAAAACAATTTCCACGAGAGGAGCTTTCGTCCACATCAGCCCAGTGGCTTTATGAAATATTGAACCATTTTAGAGGAGGTAATGTTCGATGAAGAGATTGCACGGTTCGTAGGCTAACGATACAACGGCCAGATTAATAGTGCTATCAGGTGCTGAGGTGCCTTGCGATACCCACACACTGTGACCGTCTGGTCACACCTGCCTTGTAATATCGCCTCACTGACCTCAAAATCACTGGATAGCAAAAATATTCATCGTATTAAATTATGTAAAATATGTATTTGTAAGACTGGAGAAACTTTTCAATCTTGGAAGTTTTGATCACAAGTGTAAAAGTTCTCATTTGTGTCACAAAAGTTCCCATTTATAATCCTGACCGTACAGGGGGAGGAGCTAAAACCTGGCGCGTAAAAACCTTGGTTTCAAGCACTCGATCACAACCAAATGAATTTCAATGTGCGTTCGGCGTTTCAATGTGTTCCACAAAAATGCGAACATTTATGTACATGGGAACTATTAGTACTGGGTTCAAAAACTTCGTACGAAACGACTTTTCTTTTCTAAAATTTTCAAATCTATGTTAGAGTTATCACTGATATTCATTCATTAAATTTATGAATATTAACTCACCCTAGTAGCTAACACTTAGTGTAACATTCCATTTACACTTTGAAAATCAACACCAAGATACAACCTTAAAACTGACGGGAAATTTAGCTCGTGAGCAAACGTGGTTTGTAAATTAACGCCGTGAACATGAAAATTCGTTTACTAAAAGGAGAACTAGTCACCAAGAAGGTATTCAAAATCAAAAACCACTACAAAAATATCAAATAGTGGAACAAACGTAACTCAGGAGATTGGGATAAAAATGATTTTATCGCTACCTAAGCTACAACTGAAAAAAAATTCGGCACTCATAAAATTTTAGAATTGCTTAAGTCTTGAATTAGTTCTACATATGAAAACAATGCACAGAAAGAACAGCGAGTTATTCACTTCTTTCTTTTCACACATAAATTTTATTGAATATTAGTGCTCAATGATGTATTGTAGAGATTATGCTATTTAAAATAAGTAGAAAAATATTAGATTACAAAAATCATATTACTCAAAACAAACAATGAGAAAAATCAGCATACCATTTGGCTTCACGATGAAGCAAGAACATATGGCTATTTTCGAAAGATTGTACGATCCAAAGCATCACTAAGAAACCTATTTTTTCGTAAAATTTGCAAACCACTGTATAGAAAATGTATTGAAGACAATTCAAGCAGAATTGTGATTCCAAACTATAAATGACTTACTTTTGTCACTCGTTCCCCCTGAGATACTAAGCCAGATTTGGACAGGTCAATGGTCGGAGTGCTCATAAAAAACTCCAGACGTCATTTCGGAGTACAGTAACATCGGGAATATTTTAAACTCGTTTCCATCTTTCAATAGGAGCGAAAGAAGTTTGTGTACTATATGGACAGATGGCTTCAAATTTAAATAGAACTTCTTGGACTATAGGGAGGTGGTTTCGAAAATTTTGTAATGATGAAGAGTGGTTTAAGAATGAAAAAGGTAAAGGACGGCCATGCACTACTGAGTATGAACATTTGAAAGTAATTGTTGAACAAAACCCACATCAAAATGTCAAAGAAATGTCTTTGGATATTTTTTTCAGTATTTCAGTGATGTCAGACCGACCCTCTGAAGCAAATTTATGAGGTCAAAAACCTCGTCGTTTTGAAGTGTGCTTGCTCTTTTCTTTTCTTTTCTTTTCATCAACGAGATATAAATAATCTGATTGATCGATGAAAGAGATGCATGACTGTTCAAAGATCATACTTTAGTTGATTAAAATATCATCTTCATCATGACACCCTTCAAAAGAATTGGAGAAGGCCTATGTCCAACAACAAATCAAAATATACGTAGTGTCAATATTGTTTTCATGAATAAAAGTTTGTTTTGAAATCGGTCATTGTATCTTCAACATCCTAATTCATATCAACGTAGCTCCATCGCGGTCAATGAAGTTGGTTGTTAATTGTTTCATTTGAATTGAGCTTCTCTCAGATAAACGATCATACAAAATGAAAATTTTCCCGCTTAAGTACGACTAACCCCACGAATGAGAGTGATAAAATAAGGTTCTGGGGAATACATGTTTAGCATATCAATTAATTGAAAAAATCATACATGAGTATGAAATTTCCAGTGGAATAATCAATTGAAAGTGCACGAAGGCCCGCAGTAAAACCATGTATCACGTACATATATCACATAGCAAATCGGAATAAACTCACATTCAATGTAAATATGCCCATTAATCTCTTCAGACAAAGAAGCTAAACACAGTAGAACAAATTACTTTTGGATAGGATGACCTGAAATACTATACAAGCCATCACTTGTGGAACAAGAAACTTGATTCTCGCCGCAACGACAATTGACTCCTCAAATGAAGATGTGGCATGAGTCTGCTTTGGGCCCTGCCTAGTTAAGTAATGTACTGTGCAAGACTTGAACTATCAATCTTCTTCATGAAGTGGCTGTTAATTCTTCAAGTCCAATCAGTTAGTGTCAAGCCTACACACACCGACAATAATTCCACTCGGTAACACGACCGAGAAAGTTCATGGTCGGCATTTAAGGCGTTGGGTAATCGCACCTGCAGACCTCACATTTAAGGATTAGCTAGAAAAGTACAGTGAGAGACCAGACTATTTTACAATAAATGTAAAATGTGGATCAATGTTGTTATCATAATGCTAGTCATTATAAAATTAACTAGGTCGATCAATTATTATTAGGAGTTTAATTAAACTGCAGGTCTCTGATATTTGTATAAATAATTGTACGTAGAATCTAGTTCGTCGTTTCCTTAACCCTTTCGGTACCATGATGCAAATATCAGAACCTTTTTCAACATATTTAACATCAAATTTAAAAAAAGATGCTTTGTGATGTTTTACGGTCACTGCATTGTCCTGATCAAACTGTAGCTTGCACTGCCCTACCAGCGTTTGCACAGACACACGTGTTGCTCTGCATCTTAATAGGCGAAAAATGACTGCGGCTACCAGAGATGCCGTCAGTCCCGAAAGGGTTAAGTCTTACTTTTCTACCTGAATGGTAGTCATCCTTTGTTGGCTGGTTATTTTGCCGTTCTGGTAATGCTAAGACAAATCTCGGAACGCTGGAATCTAAGAATACGGAGTGATGAAACCAGCAGCCTTACATTTAGCCCTCAAAACACTTACAATACTCATATGTACGGATATTCAATAACTTTGTCCTTAGTTTAAGTCAAATTGAATTAATTTTAATTTATGGAATGAAAAACAGTTCTTAAGTACATTACAAGTATTTTTCAAAAAATATCCTCCCCGCTGATGCACTCGAGTACCGACGTACGTTACGATTAGCATTTCGAGTATTTGACTTTTCAATCGTAACTAAGAGCACGACATGACAATATTGTTATATGTAATTCAACACATGTGCAAAAATTTTGCAACGAGGTAATACTCAGCTAAATTACGAGATGGTTGAGCATAGTAATTCTGTACACGGCCCTGGCAAAAGTAGGGAATGGTTGCTGTGAGGGCGTTCGTAGAGCAACACCCTCGACTTGCAACTTTTTTCTTCTAAACTGACTGACTAGATTACCCAGAGCGAAGTATCAAACTTCCTTATCTCTTCGATGATCTGATACTCTTGTCATAAGGTCAGTTCCCTCAAGATAACAATATTTATGATTAAAGTTATAAGTCCAGTAAACTTTAGACACTATAATGATACGCTAGGATGAACATAAAATAAATAATTCAGGAAGCTCTCTACATGGTGCGGCTCTACCAGCTCGTTCTGCTCCCGGATTAGATATTTACTCTTTCAGTGGAGCGTGTCAGAATCCAAGTTTAGAGAGTGCATCCCAGCACTTTATTCACTATGTGTTATACGCAAGCAGGCGTATCATTTGTAGCCATTCACTCGACAACCGCCGCTGCGAGGATTTGTTTCCAACTCTTCTTTTACAGACTCGAAATATTTCCTTCCTTTAGTACGGCTTTTCTGGAAGCAACAACATCTGACACGCAAACACGACACAGAGCGAAACTAGTACTTTTTAATGAATAATGGAAAACCATTAAAAAATACATTATATAATCCGATTCCGTACTAAAACTGCAGCACATTCATATTCAACATCGAAACTTCGTAATTATATAGTCTTAAAAACTTCATTCAATGTTATGAGGCCAAGACCTACGTCTTACCTTTTGGGCATGCATGAATTGTTGAATACGGTTCTTCTCAGAAGTCAACTTTTAACTGTGTACACTCTACAGGCAGTCACTTAGATATGAAAAGTAAAGTGGTGTGTCCAACTGTATCTTGTATTACTAACGTTAACGATTGTGAAATTCTGTTTTCGCACAGCACATTCAACCAAAGTTGAATATCGGTCTCGGTATCAAGAATATTGTTTACATAGCTCTGTATGCATATGACATCGTTGCCTGTGTCGTCACCTCTACAGAGAAATTTATCCACAACCTCTTCATCAACAACTTCGAGATAAATATTGCACTTTCTCCACAGAATAAATTGCCTTTGTGCTACAATATTATTTGCCTTTTCTACGGACGCGTAAGCGTCAATTGTTGCTTGGCCGTTGTTAGAAGCCCAATCTGAGAAAATAAAGGAACCTTCTAGTATATCAGGTGAAGAATCTGATTTAAGCAGTAAATTAGAACGAATACAACGCTGCGATTAACTCCTGCGCTGAGGTAGACTTTTTGGGTTCTAGCATTCGCAAGAGACAGCATCTTTCTCACCGTCGGTCGTCACGCAGCGATCCACCAATCCCATAAAATTTGAATAATCAATTTGAAGTGAGAGAATCTGGTGTTATTTAGGTCATAAAACTCAGAGTCTTGGTCCTGTAGAATGCCGTAAATACTTCGGGCTCAACAGCAGGGACACTTGGTGAAGTTTTTTGTTAAAAACTTTAGGTTTGCGTTTTTTTAAAATACTCTTGTTGATAGGTTTTAGGGTGCAAAATCAAGATATTATTGCAGTAGTGAAGTAGTAACTTTATATGGTAATGAGTCAAAGACGATCTGACTTAAAGAATTGCTTTGGTTTATCATGGCTGATTTTAACTTTGTTACAGGTACATTGAGCAACCATACATGAACCGTCCGTCTTTCACTGCTGGTTTGTGTATCAAAAATAGTTTTATGGATATTTTAGGTGTTATCGCAAAAAGGGTCAAAGTGTACAAATACTGTAAAAAAATTTAAAAAGGGTGTTTTAAAGTGCCAATGTGATGCCAAGTTATAATGGTTGCCTAAAATGTGTCTAGAACTAATATACGTGTATGTACATGATTTGCTTTCGTAAAACTGATGTTGAGAAACCGTCGACTACGAAAGTTCCATAAAATTTATGGCACATTCTTCTAATTCTCATCTCCCACAATGACCCTTCTAACGTTCACGGGTTGGATTTGACTTTACTTATACAGAGATTATTGGACTTAACTTAGTGTGTTTTGGCGAACTAAACCCATGCACATCGGAAACGGTGTCCATTTTATCTTTCATAATTTCCGAAACAAAAGATCGTCGCTATTGTAAAGGTCTGGTCTGGATACCTAATTTTTTAGCCGATTTTTACCCTTTTGGGGAATTACATTTTATTTTGAAAAGGAAACTCAAACATTTCACTGAAATCCTGATGTCTTGTAGTATTAAGTTGTCCCACATGAAATGTGGCTTTTGAAAATGACAGAAACTGTCATAAAATGTTTATTTTTATTAAAATATGATTCTTCCTTCTCTATGACCCTCGTCCAACGTTTTTCTAAAGCATATATTCCATCTTCAAAGAACTTGTCATCTTTTTCATGAATAAACTGTTCAAAGGCTACGACCATACTTTCCACAGTCAAGAATCTTTTTATCGTGAATAAAAAGTTCGAAATGCTTGAACAAGTGATAATCAGTGGGGTAGATATCAGGAGAATAGGAAGGATGTGGCAAAGTTTCATAATTTAGACCAGTGGTTCCCAAACTTTTTGTGATCAAGAACCACTTGGAGGTCCTGTACAGTCGCCGCGTACCACCTGGTTCCAGAGAAACTAAATTCGATCAGATATCACTTTATTTCCATAATTGTACAAGTAGAACACGCAAATCAACTAAGATTTGCTAACTACAAATCGTTGCCAGATTACCCTATGTTAGGCAGTAAACATTTTGTGAAGTAAAATATAACAAAATAAAAATTGTTCATGACCCCGAAAGTATTCGCGTACCACCTGGAAGGCCCTCGCGTACCACTAGTGGTACGCGTACCACAGATTGGGAACTACTGATTTAGACTTTCCAACTTGTCAACCGTAGCTCTAGAGGTGTGAGTTCGTGTATTTTCGTGAAGCAAAATTGGTCAACAGTTTTTCATCAATCTTGGATGTTTTTCTTCAAATTTTCATGCATGCCATCTTGACAATGCGATGCTGCTGTTTCAGGATTGCCTTGTTGCAAAAATGAAACATGAATGATTCCTCTTACAGACCACGAAACAGTGACTATTAACTTTTTCCGGTGTAATGGTGGTTTCGAATATAGTTTAGGTGACTTTTCTGCGTCTAACCACTGTCCAGTTCTTTTGCTTTCATTGAAGATTATCCATTTCTCATCACATGTAATGATTCGATTCAAAACTGGATCTCTTTCGAGTCGAGAAACCAACATTGAGCACACTGTGAGTCGCCTGTTCCTTTAATTTTTGTCAAGTTGATGTGGAATAAACTTCTCCATCTTTTTGACTCCTCCAATTTTTTTCAAGTGTCGAGAAACAGTTGAACGAGATGTGTTGAGTTCTGATGGCATTATTCGAATCGTAGTTCTTGGAATTTGTTCCACCAAATTCTTCAATTCATGTCGAAGTTCTGGTTTTGGTCTCCCTGTTGGTTAATTGTTAAAGCTCTGTCCCTATACGAAATCTTTCAAACAATCTCTCAACAGTTTTGGTATCAGCAACATCGTTACCAAAAGCTTGCTTGTGTTTCGTAAGGATTCGGTGGCCGAGTGACCCAGCTTGTATTTGTACAAGAAAATGACTCAATATCGTTCTGTTGTCAACATACATAGCTACAGGACTAGGAGTAGTGATTTTAGATCAATTTTTCATCTTGAATAAAAGATACTTAAGATTAAGCATGTACATACAAATAATCAGGCTTATGTATAGTTGATAAAGAAAACTTCTCTGAATGTGACATTTCATGTGAGACACCCTAATACAATACCGTGTATGAGAGTTTCCGACAGTATTAAAAACTTCAAATAGAAACCCGTTCTGCTGACTAGCTTGAAACACATACGCATTAATATAAAATTACCACCATTGATGACATGAACAAACGATAAAAAAATCCCAGTATGATATTCAAGGGCAAATACATACAATATAGCGCACTTGCATGAATATGTGCATAAGAGTACGTAGAAATGAACCTCTAAATGAAATATAATCAGGTTTCTTGTCATAGTATTCTTTAAAAAGAAAATAAACAGGAGTGCACGTTTCACTATCATACCATAAACAACGTTATGTTGATTTACAACCAAAGAAACCCTTATTATACCTGTTTTGTACTCAGCATTCTGTTCGTGCATGCACGGCACAGAAAAACCAGTGCGTGCGTTTGAGCTAACCGCTGATGCTGCCAGGCATTATTGAAATGGTCCTGATTCAAGCATTGCAATGATGGGAGCGCGAGTGTTTCTTTACCCGAGTTGTCGAACCGATCCAAAGCACTGGCTGCTTCGCTGGTCTGATCATTTGAACGGTCGAAATTACACGCTAGCGCGCTCGATAGCTGGCATCAAGCTTATCCCATCATCGCGCTGGGTAGGCCACCCGGAGGTGAACCTGCCGGTACGAGTGCAGCGACTGCTAGCAACGCAAAAGTGTGTAGAGGTGTCCATTGGTGGTAGGACTGAAGACTGCTAGCAGCAAAAAAGTACTTAAAAATTTCGAAAGATGGTCCAGCTGCACAGATAGGATTCAACTGATAAGATTGTGGATGTTTTAAAAAGCGGTCAGATTGTAAAAAAAGAATTTGAAGCACAGCATTCGAAGAAGGAACAAAAAATTGCCTGGTGGAGTAGGCATGACAGTGAACTTACAGTAGGTGTGTACATATAGAAGTTTCAGTAAGTGACCGACCTTACCAACAGTCAATAGAAAATGTTTGATGTGTAGGACTTTCCATACGTTCTGTGCCTGACCTCTGAATTGTGAGCAGGAACTTTTGCAGCTGGCTCATACCATACGGATACCTAGGACTGCGACGATGTATATTTAGACTAATAGACCAATTAAATAATGAGTTCAGTGAAACCATTGAACAAATTGAAGGTTGTGAATTGAAATTTTTTTACTTGGGAGAGGTGATATTCTTGATTGTGTAAATAATTACTGTAGCTTTTTAGCACGAGTCGGTATGCAGCTCAAACCTCTTTGAGCTCGCAAAATAGACAGAATTATGTACTGCACAATGCTGTAAACACCTACTTCAGTTATTTTACGAATTCTGAATAAAATGATGAGATTTAGATGCTAAGAAACGCAAAAAATTGTGCTGTTGAGAAGGACCTCACGTTTCGGGGTTCTACCGTTTCTACTTAATTTTGCAAGCAATAGTCGTTTCTTGTAATACTTTCGTGGAAGAGTCAGTTGAGTTTATTTTATAGTGATCAAGGGTTTATCATAATAATTACAATTGAGAATTGCGTAGTGAGAAGTCACGTTGATTCCGTTGTACATAAGCCGAGTTCGCAGGAGTCCTGCAGATGAGCGAGCGTGGGCGTGGTGCGTGTAGACGGAGAAGCCACTCAAGGCCTGGTCGCGCTCACATCACGTCAGGTAGACCTGCCAGCCTCATAGCCTCACCATCTTGCATGAATTGATCGGCAGCATGCACGTGAAGATGCACAACAAGAATCTTACGTTTGCTGTGAACTTTAATGTGAACCTGTCAGCTTGCTGATTTCTTCAGACAACCTGGTACGTAGCTACAGATAAGCCTCACTGAACACCGACTCTCGCTCGGCTAGAAGCAATGCAGGTGGTAATTTCTAGCACTGAATCTAATTTAACGTACCAGTGATTGTGTAGGTATCGCTCGCGCAGAAATGAGAGGAGCCGTGCGCAGACACTATGGAATTAAACAATGGATTAAAGCTTCGTATCTACGCATTACTTATACACTAATGAAAATTCTATCACCGGCAACCTCAATCTACGCTACTTCAGGAGGTGCAAATCGAAACTTCAGTAATTAATACGAATGAGTCTTTTTATTTGATCGTCAAGATCAGTTAAATCCCCCATCGAATACAGTGCTACTCATTTCTTGAGACGTAATATTATTGAAAGCCAGTACAGACTACACCAGGGGGAAAAGTAGTAAACTTGGTATTTCATGAAGTATTGTTAGCGTCTTTCTCTCTCAAGTATTGCTGGTCTGGCAATGATAGAAGAGCATCCTACATAATGCTGTTTTGAAACATCAGTTTAATAATTATTATTCATTATTGGCATTGTAATTCACCGAGTTTTACCAACCACTGCGGTGTAATAAATTTACACCCCTTATTAAAATTTAAATACGTAATTGACCTAGTAAAATTTACCCCCCCCCCTCTTAAATTTACGTCCTCTGCCATATGGAATTGATTTTACAGTGTTTCCATACGGTTTAATACCATTTCAATCATGTTTCTCATAATAAATTAATTTTACTGAGTATCTGTTGCTGAATCCGCTCTATTTCTAAGAGCTGGTGAAAAGAACTGCACCCTAGTTCAAGCTTTAAAATAAGCGACTTGAATTACAGCGCTCAAAACGCTTTTCAAGTTTGACGCACAGAGTCAATGATACGACATACTTGACATACATTCGAGTTGAAGAAAATTCTTCCATAGAAATGGAAGAACGAAAAGAACCGCTGGTATTGGTCAAGAGAGAAAAGAATAGGAGTCCATTGGGGCGATTTCCAGCGGACTGATCGCGAAGAAAGGAGAGGTTAGGGCGCGATATGAGCGGCCGACGACCCTACTTCCTGCCATTCACCTTCACCAAATAGCACACGCAAAAATTAAGGAAAGAGACCTTGCACCACACATCCAGGAACATTTTGCAATAAACCGGGGAACACCAGGAGCTTGAAACTCTGAAATTATTGCTAAAGTTTTCCTTACTATAATACGCTTATTTCTATAAGCACAAATACATCGCTTCTTTCAGACCCATGCAATAATATGTATGGTGAACAATTGTGCTATCGTACTTTTACTTTCGGAAGTTCAATTCTATTACTAGTGAATAGAAGTTCAGTGTATTTTGAATATTCACTGCAGGTACAATTACAGCTCATTCTTATTTTGCGTGTATTTATTCCATGGCAAGAAAAAATTTTGCAATAATATGTATGGTGAACGATTGTGCTATCGTACTTTTGTTTTCGGAAGTTCAATTCTATTACTAGTGAATACAAGTTCAGTGTCTTTTGAATATTCACTGCTGGTACGATTACAGCTCATTCTTATTTTGCGTGTATTTATTCCATAGCAAGAAAAAATTGCAATACCTGCATGTTATTTCCTTTTCGTTTGATGAATTTTTCAATCATGCGAAGCACATCTGTTCATCTCATCATCTAATTAAGCACTTGCTCTGTGGAAGGAGATACTTCGTTGGAGAATCAAGTAATATGTTATTCAATATGGATAACACAAGCTGCCAATGCCGGCCTCTGAGTTGCATAACTCTACACAAGCAACCAAGATTCACCTTTCATGTCGCAATACTGCGTCAAAACCCGGAAACATTTCGGGCTAAATTGTACGGTTTTTACACGTCCGTCGTGCAGGAGCAAGTGAAACACTGAGCGAGCTCTCCCTTTTGTTACCACAAAATCTACACTCGTATGTGAGAACACAACCAACATTTGTATTTGCTCTTTAAAAAGTCTGATCTGACGCACGAATCTCATGCGTGGTCAAACATGTGAAGGACAGCGTGTTGGCTTTTCTTGCCATTGAGGTTTTTTTCCTTCTGCGGTTGGTCACTCCACAGTCACGCAGGGAAGGATTTTTACCGAATGATGCTTTGCACAACCAACTTGATTAACGGACAAGTTTCACTTTGCAGGAGTTTTGCTGCTCCACAATCGAGCAACAATGTTAGCGTTTGAGCAAGAGAACTTGGTCTTTCTGAGACTCTACCATTGGGTCGTTTCTTAGAACATGTTGGAATTCGTGGCCACACACGTCTAGTTCGCGGACTAAAAATATATAATTTGTAGCTAGTGGTAAATAAATCCACCCACTCGTGTACTGGGAATCTTAATCCTGTAACAACTAGACGTAAAAGTTTATTTTCCTATAAATATCAACGAAGAGTAAAAACATTTAAGGAATCAATCTATTAATTTATTCGTTTGACCCGGCGTGCCGCGGTATGTCGCCGAATCCATTGAGAGCTCCAGTGAATTCAGTGAGCAAGCACCCCACAAATTTGGCGAGTTAAACGTCTGGTAAAGAGTGGTAATGAGTGCGGCGAGCATCCATCAGGGCTCCTATTGATACAAGTCACCTGGACCGAAATCACTCAACCTTGCTGTCGGGCTCACCATGCATGCAGCAAGTCCCTTTATTCTCCTACAACATTCGAATAAATATTGAATTGAATGCGAAGATAAAGTGTGATGGAAGTTAAATGAACGTTTCTTAAGCGTGCAGAAAGGATATGAACTTTACGCCAGAAGATTATGGAAGACACGGAGCGCTGTGTGCTCAACCCCCTGCTCGTAAATTTGCATTCAGGAAATGCGTCAGATGCGTGACGCATCTGCGCCCGCCCGCTCCTACGCTGCAAACAATCGCAAAACTCCCCGCTCTAAAGTATATAAGGATCTATGTAGTCTTCATGTGCCTCTATCTTAAGAAAAATTTATGCGACTTTTAAATACATGTACTGCGAATAATTCACATTTGCTTATTAGCAAAATTGCTCACAATGACGGCAAGTATCATGCATTATCCACAGATCTCATGAGAAAATAGTCAGTGCATGATAAAACGATAATATGAAAGGAATAGAATACTTGTAAAGAATAGAATATAATGTAAAAAAAGGAACAGAATACTATATAAAAGTTCGTTCAATGCTAGCAGAGCTGCTCACATAAAGTTCTTACAGAAAAGTTTTCACAAATGAGTTCATTTATATATGTAGCCACGGGAGAGATAGGGGAACATCACATCACTGCTCCTCTCGGAAGTTTGAAAATTTTGTAATCGCAAAATAAGGATACAAGATGCACAATGTCTCGTTTGTTTTAGTTTTATACCTACAGGCATGGGTTTCATCATGCATATTCTACCATGACTTAATTTTCATCGAAATTCAAAATAGCCGCTCGTTCAACTTCAAACCCGTATGCAGATAACTTTTAAATTCACTATGAAGGGAGCAAAATTAGCACTGTCGTTTTAGTTATGCATTTCGGAAGACGACTATGGCCTGCGAAAAACACACAAAATGTAAGTCAAAAGAGTTGAATGCATTCAACAAGATGGTGATGTAGGGCTGACCTGCGAGCTGTACCTTGAGTTATAAATTGCTTCGCACACAAAATCAGTCACAGGACGGAGGCCAAGCAAGCAGAAGAGGCATGTATGCTTCATCGTAGTAGTCACTGCAAGACTTTTAAGACTCAGACAAACTGTTGGGCGACAGCTGGAGAAGAAATGTGAAATTAGGCATTATGTAGTAGCACATGCATTATTTGAACATTATTACCATCATTGCAGCCATGAGCAACCACGAAAGTCTGCTACGTACATCGCCACTAATGAATTTCGTCTATAGACAGCACCATCACAATTTAAACAATAAATACTAACACCCACAGCGCATCAACTTTTAGTTCATCAAAGATCTTCGGTGACCATGCAATATCAGCAGCACGGAAGTGCATGTAAAAATTTGGATTAAAATTTCCTACAACATCAAATATGCCTCATGACTACTCAATCCTGATCAAAATTTTGATCAAAGAATACCTCACAAATTATCAACGAAAAATAAAAATCTGGTAGATTTTGTATGACTTTAATTATAGTCTATGACCAGCTTTATTTCAACGCTGATAGCGGCCCCAGCGACTGCTCGAAATTGGTAAACACCATTTCAAGCTCCCACAATCAATTTCTTCGTCATGAGATCAAAGAGTTGTCAGGTATAAACGTTGCCACGTAATGAATAAACTAAGCACTGAATTCAGCATTTCGCTATATTAATGAACACTCGTAATCACAGCTGGCTTTATGAACACTCGGACGAAGATCAACTTGATGGGTACTAAGACCCAGGTATTTATATCTCCCGCACACCCAGACCAGGTACAGCTCCTGCACACCCAGACCAGGTACAGCTCCCACACACCCAGACCAGGTACAGCTCCCGCACACCCAGACCAGGTACAGCTCCCTCACACCCAGACCAGGTACAGCACCACAGCTCACACAAGCGGCTGCATGTGCTAGGTCAGGAGGTGCCGGCCCAACACCCTGCGTCCATCACTGCGCTGGACCAGGGCGTGTCAAAGAGCTTGTAAACTCATTGCCGCCGTCACGTTCGTCAAGGTATCGGCGAGAGAAGAAGGGCGTTCCTCCTTACGCGTCTGTTTTTCAATTTATCCTATTTGGGGGAATTGAAAGTCAGCTCCACCGATACAAACTGAATAATGACGCACGGGTACGGGCACTCCATGGCAGCAGTGCTGGACGCTGTCCGTTTGAAGAGGAAGGTATTGTGATTTGTTGACGTTGGCCCGTGGGATTGACGTGCCAGAGTCGTCTTCCAAGTCAGGGCTGACATCAGTAACAACAAGTTCAGAGAGTGTAAGAGAAAAAGTTGACATCAATGCGCTGCATCGTAGCTGGGATTAATACAAAGTGACTCGAAGTATCCGTCTAGTGCCATACAGCGCACGGAAAAATGAGATGCTAAACTTGGATGTATCATATCAAGGCCTTATACAGCCGGTTATGGTAAGAAAATAGCAAAAAATGCAAAAAAGAAGTAGAAAAAAAATTATGCAATGAAGTCAAATAGGGTATTTATCAAAATTTTACTCTGTTGTAAATGAAATTTACATGCACCCCTCATCCGGAGCCATGAAAGAATGTTATGCATCATTAAAATTTAAGTTATATGACAACGATCAACGCAAACAAACATCAACAAATATTACATTCAACAATGGAAGTGTACTTGTTAAGTGAATTACCCTAATATATACTGGAAATAACATTTTTCATGCATGTGTTTATTCACTAGAGTGTACACAAATATTTTTAATTGTAGTAGAGTTCATGAAAAAAACTTGCTTCTAGTCCCCTGGCCATTTTCCCTCTCTTTTCTAGGACGCGAAGCACGGCACGTAGAATAGAAACGGATGTGGAGACATGATAGAAACTATTTATTTATGAGGTATGCCTTCACAGACGGTCTCAACTAAGAGTTGTCTTTCACGTGAAGATAGAAAAAATGAAAACTGACAATAAAGAGGTAAAAGAATGGTGTAAGCAAAGTCCATTCTTTAATAACAGAAAAGAAGTACAACATTTTCTATCGTCATGAAGCAGCCTCAATAGCAGGAGAGAACCTAAAAGTTCTCCATTCTGTAACACTCCTCTATTGAGCAGTATCACTTTTTGGTGACGCATAATAAACTGGTGTAAATTGTCTGCATTCTACTGCAAAATGCTAAACTTCCGCTACCTAAAGAAACAAGCATACCTAAAAACTCAATACACATGATAAAACTTTTGAAAGACGCGGACAAAACAATGTACATTACACGCATTGTACGAGTTGGAAATGTACACTTCTAGTACAACAGTTGTACTAAAACAGTTCGTATAGAAGCTGCTGCTGTCAGCCGTTCTTCAGTGTACAGTTTAAGAGAAACTAATTCATGTTCATGGATATCATAAACTGAGACTTGAAGATAATATAACTTGTAAAACTGGTTGTGAATGTTGGGCAATTTCAGCCATAATTTTAGCCTGAACCTACAAACCGTTTTCATTCTAGCAGTGCATTTACAGATTTATGGGGTAAACAGCTATGTTTATTTATTTTTGTTTGCCGCACTCCTTAGAGTGGTTTACTTGTGTTTTTTCATAATGAGCGCTTCCACAGTAAATATGGTCAGAATACAACATGATTCACCCCTAAATTTAACCAAATGAGTAACCCAGCCCTGTAAGTACCTTAGTCGTTAAAGTAACAATAAAAAGTTGACTATCTGCATAACAGGAAACATTCAGTTCAGAAAAATTCTCACTTCTGATTATTGTGAGAAACAAAATCGTACAGATTAAGGAAAGCAGTTATATCAAACAGTCTAGCCTCACTTTGCAAATGCTTAAAAATATCTCGGCTTTCATGCATTGGATGGAAAAATCAATCGATAACATCTTGAACAACCTCTGGTGGTCACACCTATAGCTGCTGATGAACAATATTGATTTACAGTTTGATAAAAATAAAAGATCATTTTAAACCTAGAATTTTCATGTATAGTTTTAAAAATTTTGCAAAATCCTTAAAACTTAGTAATATTGTTAAACGGTTTAAAAAAATGCGTTAAAATTATTCATTATTATGAAAATTTAAAAAGTTTCGCTGATATCGGCTATCACGCAATTTCCAAGTCATGACAAGGAGCAGAAACCTCACGGCGTTCAGTAGACGACAGAGGAAGCAGTTCAGTGGGACACCTTCCTCCACAACCCGACACCCTCTATGTCCTCCATTGTCTGGCCCCCGTTACCAGCCTTATTAGAAAGCCATAATTTGTTTTTTATTAGTTCCGTTTGGACAGCCAACAACACAGTCCCCGTCTTTAGAGTCAAGAAGCCATTTTGTACGCTGCACTTCGAAATGCTCGCAAAGAAAGCCACTTTCTCGCTCTTAAAGTTTGAACTGGTCAACTTTACGGGCACGTGAAAATGAAGAGAATAATTTCACGCGGACTACAAACAGTGAATTCAATTCTAATATCATTTTTGTAGTTTTCTTTGCCTCTTACGTGCATGTGTGACTGAGACGAGATATCTGATTAATATGGAACGTACAATTCCTTGGCAAAACTTTCAAAATGTTTCTCGTACATTTTTATTGCGCTTAGAAATGGGCCTTCATCAGATTAAAAATAAATGTCCGCTCGACTGGGTACGCTGTGCTCTGGAAAAGAAATCCGAACAAAGCTCATAGAAATTATCCGACCAATTCTCATACAAAAGTTATCGAAACAATTCTCATCAAAATTTAAGGAAATAATTTCAGGAAAAACACGTTGGAGCAGTTTTCAAATAAAAGTATCAGAGTATTTCACTGAAAATGAGGTAATTTCAAGAACAATAATAACAATTATCTGTAGTACGGAATATTTCGACATATTCAATAAAAACAGAATAGTTTTCTTCAATCGATACTTTTCCGTTTTGATGAGATTGAAACTAACGTTCAGGTTATAGCCACATGGTTTCACTCCATAAACTTCACAATTGGGAAGATGTTTTCATAATTTCAAGAGACAGCACAAATTTCTCACTGTCGTGCAAGTCTCCCAGAAGCCAAGACATGATTCTGCTTCTGTAAATAAGAAGCACCATAGAATAGTGTTTGGTATTCCCGTCAGCAGACGCCCTCTGGTATTTAACTTCAGCTACCACCACCCAGAAGTAAAAGCTCCCATCGAGCTGTCAGTCTTTCTATTAAATATATGAGGTGATTGGTTACTCTTAGATGTGTTCTATGCTCTCAAAAGTGGATTAATTTCATGAAGACCAGCAAGAGTAGACATCGGATCCATCGTGGGTAACAACATCCAATTATCTTAACAGCGGAAAATTGCAAAATGCTACCTTATTCAATGGGCTAGGCTGATTGTGCTTCAGTTACAGCAAAAAGAGAAAATTTACTTAGCCGTCTGCATGTCTGTAGGATTCTCAAAATGGTTTCAGAACATCCCAAATTCTAACACGGGCTGCGGATCAAGAGCACTGCGTCGTTCCAAAGTAAAGCATTTTTGCAATAAATCCACGGCATGACAAGTCTCAAGCCCGAGCACGGACTCAAAAGTGAACTTTACTGCATGAGGCGTAGATAGCCAGCATTACCTCAGCTGATGATGGCCATCGAATTAATGGTGCTGGCCAAACTTTTCTCGGCAACATCGACAGTTCTAATGACAAGCTTCATCCTTTCATCTTTACGGACGACACTCGAGGCATTTTCATTGCGTTTCTTTGGTTTTGGAAGAACAGAAATATTGTTGTTGTCAGTAGGGAGCAAATGCTGGGAGCAAAAGTAGGGAGCAACAGCAACGAACTCTAAAATTGCAAGTCGTTGTGGATATGAGAAAAGAAAAAGCTGAAGAAAATTGGTAAGCCAAGAAAATGAATGATAGACAAAAAATGATGAAGGAAGAATCAGACGAACATCCAGTAAAAGATATGCCGTAGAATGTCATGCACTCCTTAACTTATTTACTTGTTGCTTGTCAATGATTTACTACCCTGTTGATGTTTGAGTCTTTGGGGTTCCGTATGAAAATGAATTAACCAAACAAATGCAACTACTGTTCCAATTTTAATTTCCTTTCTTTTATCTAAATTTAGAAGTGATTCTTCAAAGCAGGCATTTTCAAATGGTTCACTTAAATTTAAAATTTATGAACGTGTCACGTAAGCTTGCACGCAAGTCTATGACTGTGATTGATCATTAATAAACATATTTGCATCAGTGGTTGTCGAAAGACGTTATTCAAATAACCTTACCGGCATAAAAATGCTAAATAATTTGAAACATGTAATCCCAGTCGTGCAAAACTCATTTTTATAATATTAGCCTTTAATACAATTTCAGTCAAAAGTTCTCACAATCCCGAAAATAAAATCATCATGTATTTAAAAATGGAAGCTTTACGTAGAAGATCAAGTAAAATTCTGTTTGATCTTTTTATCCTCGAATTAACTCCTGACAAAATATTATAACATGAAGCTCTGGACAACATTAATGCGTGTTCACTGAAACACTTCACTGGACTGTCCAGTCGTGTTTACGAAAACAATTCCCGGACTTTTACTTAGATCAAGAGACCTAAACGCACTCGTAAGTCGTTCCTTAACAATTATTGAGTTCCATGTATCGTGTGCAAAATTAGGCTGGTTTTAGAATATAAATTCACACGAGAACATGACGTGACGAGAGCTGGTGTCTAGTTGAGCGTCAGCACTCGGAAATAAGGCAGCGAGAACACGACGCAATAATTACAGCAGTTGCAGGCAAACCCTGGCAGTATGACTATCCTGTTTGCGCTGTAGTATGAGCAAAACAAAAGTAATATGGAAAGTATTATGTAATTTTTGAGTATTGCTTCTTTATGTGTATCTACGCAAAGTACTCGTATTGTTATGACTGTAGTAAACATGAAAGCATTTAATTTTCATGCACACATGACCATATTATGGAGTCTTTGCAATACACCATACTTTGCAATACACCATCTGATCTTAGAATTGTTCCAAATTTCGATGAATTCAGGTGAACTCTAATTTAATTGATTAAAAATCCAATAAGTCATCCTCAGATGTTTTTGTTTATTGATTTAAGCCCTCATTCATGACTTCCTAGTTGAGCACACAAGCGTTATATACAATGAATTAAATAAATCATGACTCGTTCACACGTGAAGCCAACAGATTGAACATAAAAGATTCATTAAAATAAAAGCAGTTTTGGACCTTTTGTCACTAAACAAAGTTGGACGAGGCTCTGTTTGAGGCAAGCGACGGCTATCATGCAGCAGGAATCACGACTCCGTGCCATGCAATGTGAAGGACAGTGTGCTGGATGTGAGAAATAGCTCTTGCTGCACTTCCAAACAACAAAAATGTTTGCGAAATAACGCCAATAGCAAGGGAAAATTGAGACCGGTAGAAACTTTTCGGAGCACGACATGAACAGTAAAAAAGTTTAACCCTTTCGATACTGACGGTACATATAAGTACCGCTCCAATTTTGCACATTTTAAGATGCAGAGCAACACGTGTGTCTGTGCAAACGCTGGTAGGGCAGTGCAAGCTACAGTTTGTTCACGACAATGCAGTGACCGTAAAACATCACAGAGCATCTTTTTTTTAAATTTGATTTTAAATATGTTGAAAAGGTTCTGATATTTGCATCATGGTACCGAAAGGGTTAAGGCGCTTGAAATTATTCATACCACAATTATTAAAATTCATGTATTTTACTGCAGTAGCCACGGTGCATGGGATCTAACAATAGGAGCCTCAGTTCAAGATCGAAAGCATGGTAAAAATTCATTAGTTAAAAAACTCACAAATATAATACAATTTGCAAAAAGAGTTCACGACACTCATAGAAAAAATGACAAACGTGCAACAATTAGAAGAAGGCACCAGCAAATATTGATAAGAAATTAATTTTACAAGAGATTACAGCTGGCAGTGTCGTAGAATCTGCTGTGAGGCGTCAGAGACGGCACTGGGGAGCTGTATTGCATGGGTGACGAGTGGTCACATACTCATACAGGTGTACACACTCATCACTGCATTCTGACAGAATAACGTTAAAAAACCTAAATCCTTTGATGCATATGAATGCATATATATATATATATATATATATATATATATATATATATTCATAATTTATCGCTCAAATGGAAGTATAAGTATCTATCTAAACATCAACAGTGACCACATTTAGGACACTTGTAAGCTACACTGAAAAACACTCCATTGTTTATTTAAGCATAAGATATCTGAAAGCATTTTGAGTTTCTTGATGTAAAACTTCCAGACTGTGAGGTATGAATGTGATATTTTCAGCCCTTAACTCAATTTTATTAAACTCTCTACGATCAAAACGTATTTCAATTTTGATGAAAACTTACGCAACATTCGATTGTGATTAATCCGAATTCGAAACACCCACAACAAAATTTAGCACGAATATCACTCTTTTATGATTTGAAAAGCAGAGGACAATAGTTTTCAAAGCATTCAAACTCAGACAAACTTCAAAATAAAATTATTTAATCCTAATACGTATCGTTCAGGAGCTACAAAATGTCCAAAATTGTCGTGTAACATTCTTGGGAGGATTTCTTCTCACCCAACGAACGCTTCGCTTCCACGGCAGTGTTTCTGGGTTCGGTTTTTGGTTTTTCTTCCTTTGTCCGTAAATTAGAAAATCCGCTGACCATTGAGAACGAGAAGATTTATGCCCGCAAGTGAACCAACTTGATTCTTTTGAATAAATGGAAAACTGGAGCTCACATCGGAAGAGCTAGCCCACATGCAGGAGCCAGAATTGAAAGAGCAAATAATGGGAACAATTCATCAGACTTGAGGATACAAAGCGTTGTAGGGGACGCTGCGTCTCCTTCTACGTACACATTCAATGGATGCACTCAAGAGAAAAATATCGCTGCAGTAATGAAAGCCTTAACTACAAACACAGCCAATTGCTTAATTGAAATTTCGGAAAATTAAAGAAATGGAAGTGAGTCGCGAATGATAATGAAAGCCTAGAACACTGAAATAGAAATGGGAATCCAAGAGGTAAATATAATATTTCTATCACGATTCATTTGGACGATGCTTGGATGTCAAATATTAGTGAAATCATTCTCAATAACTATCAGTAATTGCACAAATAAAATAACTGTTATAAGAGGACTGAGTGAGTGATTAAGGTGTAGAAGTTGCATTGTAGTGGCAAGTCTACGCAAGAACAAGCCTTAATGATCATCTTTGCAATGTGGGAAATAGAAACAGGGATTCTGAATCAGGCAAGATGCCTCGTGAAAAGATGTCTAAGTGTGCCACAGATACAGAAATTCACAATGTCATTTATGAACGGCACATGTCCTCACGATTGAACAAAGCAGTTATGAACCGCTTACCCAGCAAAGCGCGGCAAATATCGTCATAATTTCTTCTTCACAAATAAGGTACCTCCGACGTCCAATCCCATATTAGGCTCAATAAAACTAAGAAATTTTAATAAGACAAATATATAATTAAATATTTGGTGATAGGTAAATTAGACTCAGACACCTGTCATCAACAGAGAAATTATTAGGATAGTAAGACGAAGCTATGAGTAAAGTTCATTTAGAAGCAGCCTTTAGAATTTTTCAAGTACGTTCAGCTGCAAGCTTCGTAAATAATTTGGATGATAACTCTGACAGCTTGGTTTTGAAGTGTTCGCCAGCATATTGCAAATGTAAATTGGCTACGTGGCAAAAAATTCCGCGCAACGTACTCGACAGTTTCTCGGATTTGTCTGCCTCCGAACAAATTAAAAACTCCAGGCAATTCATATAACTAAAAGATGGGAATAAGGATGAAAAACAGACGCAACTTTAACGAAGCGCAGCGGGCTGGGAATGGATGCATTCAAATAAGATAAAAGTTAGTAACCATAATTTTACACTGTAGTTGAAATCTTCAACACAGAAAAACAGCAAAATATATCTTTACAGGTCGAAAGTTGTATGGGTCATCACGAAGAAATATGCATTTTACTTGCACGTGCATTTTAATCCCATAGACCCCGCTCTTCGAATCCTCACATAAATACAAAGTAAGTTGTAGCAAAAATATCCGCTTTTTTAACTAGTGTTGTGTTGTGGCCTCCGTATACAAGGTGCTCTACCTGACACTGCCACAGCACTACGACCCTACACTGTCCAGCTCGTGCCCGCATGCACGACCAACGAAAGTAAAGTAATTAATGAAATCCCAAGGCTTGCTGGAAAAATGAAAAAAGAATTTAATTTTTTCAGTAGTCTGTGCCTAATTTTAGACGTTTTTGTATTTGTGAACTAGGTAAATGCAATGGACCGCGAATGTATCTAATACAGGATCGATCAGTGGTGCATTTGGTGATGGGTAAATTAGACTCAGACACCTGTCATCAACAGAGACATCATGAGGATAGTAAGATGAAACTATAAGTAAAACCTGTTCAGAAGCAGCCTTTAGAAATTTCAAGTATGTTCAGCAGCAAGCTTCGTAAATAATTAATATAGTATGTAGAATACGGAAACACAGCAAGAATAAAATGAAATGATGGAAAATGTTCGTCCAATTGTTGCACGCAAAGATTTCTGTCACAAAGTAATGGGCTTGTCTAATGTTGTGCATTCCTCTTTTGTACGTTTTTATAAAATTTCAACGAATAATACACATAACGTACCCGAGTTTAAATTTGTCTTGAAACAATGAATGCATAACGCATACATGAAATAATTCCACAGTCGATGCGTTGAAGTCGAAAAGTAATAGTTTTTTAAACCTCTGTTAGCTGTTCGTGAAGTTTTCGTGTTTACCATCGAACAGATGATCGCGGTAACCACCGTTGCAAGGAGCTTTCTTAACGAATCCAGCGTTCATACGGAGGCACAAAGTGGGTCTGCAGTACATCGGTGCTTGTTTCCTCGAGGAAAAATATGTCCTTACAAATGCACACAGAAACATTTTTCAGAATTCTTTGAATGTGCTTATCATCCAGAAAAGATACATCATAATTATCTGATATAAGTTAAACAAAAAATGAATAAGATAATTCGGAAAGAAATCAACACGCTCTCCAAAGCAAGTATTGTTTTTACAAGAGATATAGTTGGGTTCTGTAAGTTTACTCCACACGATACGAGGGTCGCTGGCAGTAGTGAGAGACGTATTGAAAGAAGAGTTTACCTCTTATGCTGCTCAGTGGAGTGGCCAGCCAGGTGACGGACACGGCGAGGGAAACGGGAGAATTTTTTTGCCACATTTCAAAGATTTAGAAAAGTATGAAGTACAAGAAACCTTTGTTATTTCAAGGCAAAAACATTGATATATTTTGAGATATCTTATATTTTTCTTGGCATGTTTTTTATAAATTTTTTACTCAGCTACATCTTTTACAGCGCGTCAGAACATCCCGACTACGCCACAAAACCTCTGCATTAATAACGTCCGATTTATACATACGAGAGCCGAACATGCATTTTAAGGAAAACTAGAGCACAATATATATATATATATATATATATATATATATATATATATATATATATATCAATGCACAGGACTTTATTGTTTTCAGGACGTCGGTTGTGTGTAGCACCTACCTGAAGTGATGACTAGCTGTACGGCGCATACATCACCATGATGTTCATACTTCAATTGCTATGCGCGGTCCGGCAAAAATGATCCCACACATTTCAAGGCTTAATGAAAAGAAATAGAGTAAAGGACGAAAAACGGGTTTCAATTTTTGATACGTGTATAAACGCTATTTTGTACAATTTTGTTTTTAGTTGTCAACATAAATTTTATGGGCGAGCATCTCATTTTCTTTGAAGAAACATTTATGAAAAACATTGAATGGACAACATGCGTGTGATCATTTTCCCGCACCCAGCATGAAGCATCTGACACCTGCAAGGGACTGAGAGCAGAAGATGCAGTATCACAATCCCGCACAGCCATAACTCAACGGAGTGCTACTCTTAAACTTAACAACACTGCAAAATAAAACAGACCGCGAAATATAGCGTGTCTGCAGTAATCAATAATGGGCAATAATCAAAGGATAGTTTGTCTTACGTGTTGCCTACCTCATGTGATGAATCTTGCGGTAAGTGCTGTGATTTGCAGCAGCTGTGTAGTAGTTCAGCAGGATGCCGTACAGCTTCAAGCACTCGTTTCAGCCTGTGAGATTTGAATCACCTGTACACTGTTGATCACTCACTTCTGTGAAGCATTTTTCACAAAGGATAAACATGAAAAAGAGCATTCTCTGTTGAACAAAAACATGAGAAAGTTTTGGAATGCATATTGTAAGATACTGACACAAAGAGTTTAGCTTTCACGTGAGAGCGCAACGAGTAAGCCTGGCAAAAATTAAAATAATCATGATTCTTTCTCCTTAAATCTTCACCGAAGTTCTAGCATTGTAACATAAAATTCATTTAAATTAAATAAGTACAAATTTTAATGAACAACGATTGAAAAATGTCTCATGGATTATAAATAATATGATAAACATAATATGGATTAAAATCTAGGTTCGATATTATGAAATGAATTGCGAGGTATTTAACCTGTAGCGTTCCACACGTTGTGGCTTCCCCTTCACAGCCTGAAAAAAGAACCAATCTAAGAGTCCATGAAAAATCTGTCCAGTGTACGAGCTTCTGATGAGAGACTGAAAGCAAGAGAAGCGATGCTCCTTCCCACTACAGGACTCCAGCGAGTTCCTTCTTCCCACTGCAGGACTCCAGCGAGTTCCTTCTTCCCACTGCAGGACTCCAGGGAGTTCCTTCTTCCCACTGCAGGACTCGAGCGAGTTCCTTCTTCCCACTGCAGGACTCGAGCGAGTTCCTTCTTCCCACCGCACGACTGCAGCGAGTTCCTTCTTCCCACTGCAGGACTCCAGCGAGTTCCTTCTTCCCACTGCAGGACTCCAGCGAGTTCCTTCTTCCTACTGCAGGACTCCAGCGAGTTCCTTCTCACTGCAGGACGCCAAGGAGTTTTGGTGCCAAGCAATGCACCCAAATGTTCTGTTAACAAAGCCACGGAGCTGCAGGCAGAAAGTTTTTTTATTGCCTCTTGTCCTAAAATGAAGGAGTTTTTCTGCACAGTGTAGTTGTAAGCCATGTGTTCTATGAAGAACTAAAGACCGTAGTTGTAGTAGTAGACAATACAATTACTTTTACTACTCTATCTACCAAAAACAATTTTTTTGACTGATTGCTACTGGTAGTGCAGGGAAAAATAAATAGCATAAAGATCTCTCAATAATAATTGAACCATGCACACCATGGGTCTGGGTTCTCATGACCGACCCAGTTATTTTCCACAAATAGTGAAGAACCTTCAGTTTCTGAAAATGTTTCAGTAGAATAGAATAGAATAGAATCAGGCTATAGGAACGAACCTTCTGGCCCATTCTTGGGTCGGATAATTACTTCGATAATTATTCGGTTGTTTACCCAAGTCCCATGTCGTATTTCTAGCCGCGTCAACCATGTCGGCAGCGGGATTCGAACCCGGGTCTTTCCGCTCGCAAGCAGATTCGCTCACCAGTCGACCAAGCTGGTGAGTACAATTGAAAGATCTACGTAGCTGTGAAATAAATAAATAAATAATAAACATTATTAGATGATATTATTAGATCTAATAATAAATATTATTAGATGGTAGTAGCGAGGTTAGCGTATCCATGCTACGCAGCTCGTGCAGCTGCTCAGGGGTGAGGGCGTCACGTTGGCGCTCACTTAATTCAATCAAGAGTCTACACTTGACATCGATACAGAAAGCGTCAGCAGCGTGTGTTCCATGTAGTACGTCTGTTCTCTGTTCGTTGTTGTAGTTTAACCTTATATGGAGCCTTTAATAGATGGAAAAAATAGTAGAAATAGGACTAAAAGTTCTACTAACGAAATAAAGTTACTGATGAAGCTAGTTCACTAAAGCCCCAGGCTACATTGATAATAGAGAATGAAGAAAAGTGTGTGATTTGAAAGCTCAGGCTACCTGCAAAAATATTGGATGACGTTTGTTACTAAAAATATCACATTTCTGGAAGACATTATCAGGTTTCAGAAAAAATTATTGAAAAACTAGTGTTACTGAATAATGTTGATGTATATGAAATGAGTAGTACAAGGTCGACCATTTGATCAGACACACAAGCGGATTATAAATAGAAGCGAACATCGAAAGCTCTTCTGAATTTATGCATTATTACTTGGATAAAGTAATAATGTAATCTTTAATTCGAAAGTAATCGAAGGCCTTCTTTCACACATTGCAAGCTATTTAATGTTTTCATACTTTAATTCTCTAGTATTTTAATAACTGAGAAAAAATTTGAAGTTAACAGGGTTAGGTAGAAATTAAAGAAAATAGGATTCACCATTCAAAAAAATTGTATTCGTGCACATTATTTTGCGGGCACATTTTGCATTTAATATTTCCTCAAACTCATTGAAAATCTATGAAGCTTGAGTCTTGTACAAAATTCAAAGTATAACACAAACTAATCTTGATCAGTGAGATGAAATCTTCTCTCAGTGTCGGTAAGAAATGACTATATAAAGAGACCCCAAATTTCTTTCGAAGTACTCAGAGTTAACGATTTCTTATTTACAAGATACTTCAATAATTTAGTTTAGCTACCTAACCTGTGGGAAAATATTTTTTCCAGCACGAACAATTGCTCACAAACTGAACACGAACTTCCTTGCAATTGACTACCTCGATCGCGTCTCACGATCGACGTTATGGTAAACACTTTGAGCAAAAAAAAATAAATGCTCTTTTGTTAGAAATGATTAATACCCTCTTCCATTCCTAGATGAATGCAAGACAAAGCTCATAATTTATAAGCTAATTTCTCTACAGTTTTCATATATCCATTAATCTAAGTAATTAATAAGTCATGCTAAGGCAAGCAAATAATCGACGAAGCATTCTAAATTGAGCACGTTTAATTTATATTGCATTCACTGTTAATATTGCATGGAATACACAACGGATTTTATGCTTTTGCGCATGCATAGGAAGATGTGAAGACTTGACAGTTATTTTTTGTTTGTTTATCTGTTCGTTGTTATTGTAAATTACAAGTTCCCATTTCGTTGTAAATAAAGTTACTAGAGGTCTCTGATGCCAGTTTTAGAGTAGTAATTATTTTTGTAGAATTTGAGTAGGTACAATTTACCGTCTCTAACTCAGGCTCTATCTAATATATTTTTCTATATAATGTACTTGGTCCTATGTGCATGTTTTAAAATCACATCGAAATAATATTATCGAGCAATAATACATTACGTAAGAAACACTCCTAGTATATCAGATGCTGTGTGGATGAGAAGGACGAAATGTCGTAACGGTGTGTTAATGGTCAAACATCACGAGATGAACCTTTAAGATGTAGACCAGTTCAAAGCGAGCTCATATTTCACCACCATCACGTCATAGTTCATCACCCTTGCATGTGATGCACCACAGATTAAAAAGCGAGCTCATATTTCACCACCATCACGTCATATTTCATCACCCTTGCATGTGATGCACCACAGATTGAAAAGCGAGCTCATATTTCACCACCATCACGTCATATTTCATCACCCTTGCATATGATGCACCACAGATTGAAAAGACAGTGTTATTTGTGCATTTTTTTCAAACGTAACTGATGACTGTTAAGGTTGAAAGAACGTAATAAAGAAATGTATTATTGACTGCAATTCCTGGTATATAAGTAAATCACTGACATCAAAACCGTCAAAAATTAAATCACATCCACCGAAACAAGCAAATAATAAATGAAATTCAGCCCTTTCACTGAGCAAAAATCAGCTAATTGATACAAATGAACGAATCCGTATGTTTTGAGTGACTCCGATTGCATGGTCTTCAACTAAAGTAAACTGCTTCCTTTAGTTGCTTTCAGTTGTAGCTACATTGACGAGATGTCACACGGAATACAGATGAAATTCTTTGTAAAATTCATTTGAACCTTCAAATTTGTAGGGGGGGGCAAGGGGGAGGTTAAAAAATTAAATAAATTAAAATTCTGTTAAACTGGTAGCTTCGTCATTTTTTCATCGTCACTTCGAACAGCGATGACGACCAAATATTTATTTCAATCAAATTAATTTATTTCTTAGCTAATTTATATTTACTGTATGTATCTATGTATAGATGAACGTATAAACTGCATGTACTGTATGTATGAACTGTATATACCGTATGTATACACTATATGCACTGTATGCATGCATGTATGAACTATCATACAGCTAACGTGTCGTAGACAAGGTGTGTTGATTAGTTCTGCATGTTGCAACCACCGGGAATCTACAACACAAATACTATTATTCCAGCTTTTTTTGCTACTGTTTACAAAATGTTCAAATTTTCTTCAGGAGTTGCATATGTGAAATCCCTTTTAGCAAAATACATAACGATCAGTAAGTGAAAATCACACTGATTCATCATAATTTGAGGTTTTGTGTATTCTATCTGATTGACAAAAAAACAGTGTTGCCATGTGCACAGTGTTGCCATGTACACAGTGTTACCATATACACAGTGTTGCCATGTACACAGTATTACCATGCATACAATGTTGTCATGTGCACAGTGTTGCCATGTACACAGTGTTGCCATGTACACAGTGTTGCCATGTACACAGTGTTACCATGTACACAGTGTTGCCATGTACACAGTGTTGCCATGTACACAGTGTTACCATGTACACAGTGTTGCCATGTACACAGTGTTTCCATGTACACAGTGTTGTCATGTACACAGTGTTGCCATGTACACAGTGTTGCCATGTACACAGTGTTGCCATGTACACAGTGTTGCCATGTATACAGTGTTGCCATCTATAGTATTGCCATGTACACAGTGTTACCATCTACAGTGTTTCCATGTACACAGTGTTGCCATGTACACAGTGTTTAATTGTGATAATTGTAAATTGTGTTTTGCTTCTAGAGTAGTAAGTGTTTTGCAAGCAATAACTATTAACAGGCATCAAATTCTAGAATAAATGACTGCTAATATTGATTTGTATTGCAAGAAGGATTTACTTCTGCGTATTAAACACGCATTAACCATGGATTTGTTACAAACAGAATTTTTTTGTTTCAACTAATTGAACGACTTGTGATTGCGCTGCCATATTCCTGGTTTAGAGTTTCGAATCCCTACGCAGCCCTCGAATTTTCCCTGATTGTGACGCAGGGACGAGGTAGGCTGACAAACTCTAGGACTTAATCCTTTCACGACCAAATTATTGTCATACTGATCAAAATATTGCGTAAATTATCACTTATCTTTACTCATCTCTATATAATTTTACTGTACTTTTGAACGAAACATTTAGAATATGGGACTAAAGGGAATGATTTTGAAAGTTTTATTTTGGGACATATTAACCGAACGGGAATGAAAGAGTTAAACTATTTTCCAAACTTCGAGACCATCGCAGGTCTCCTGACGCGCCTCTACCTCGCACCACAAGACTGAAACATCGTCACTAGTCCAATCCTGGAAGCATGATCACTAGTCTTAAGATGTTAGCATTCAGAATTGAAAAAACATTGTATCAAATCTTTCATGTCCACCTCAACGGAATATAGTTTTTAACTTTATTTCTTTTGCCCATCAAAAATTGAATTAAGAGATTTTTTAAGCATTCATTAAGGTTAAAGTCCAATTTGTACGTCGTTTCCAGATGTAAAAAGTAGATTAATAGATTTTTTATAATTTAATTTACAGTAACGATTATTTGCAAAGATTAAATAGCGTAAAAGGAGCCGTCAAAGGTCAGCAAAGAAATAATATCCATTCTTAATTTTAATTTTGCTAAGCATGCTTTGCTTATGCAGTTTATGCCATGCTGTTTTTTATAGAAATTCCAGGTCTTAATCGAGTTACAATCATAATTTTGCTGCGTCTTTTTCTAATCATCCTTGCCAACTGCAGCTCTGAGGTGTGAATGAAGAATTAAATGCCTGAAAAATTCACTTCATGAAGCGTAAACCTGATAAAAACTTTACAATTCAGTCAAGCGCCTGACCAAAACTTGTAAAGGAAATTCTAGTATAACACCGCTAAGTCTTTTATTGTTTATTGCGATGCTAAATTAGATTTGCTGACCTGACATTGCTAGTGGTGTGTGTTCTGTAGTGTGTTCAGTGTTGCGTAGTGTGTTCAGTGTTCGGTAGTGTGTTCAGTGTTCTGTAGTGTGTTCAGTGTTCTGCAGTGTGTTCAGGGTTCTGTAGTCTTATCAACATCTTGCAAACTAGTTTAATTCAAATAAAAATAAAAATAAAGGAGACTGCTGACGAGCCACTGTTCTGTATTTCTATCTTTTTCAAAAATCTTGTGATTGTTGAGGTGCATAGGAGACTTCAAAAACGATTCTGTTCAGCTGAGGGTGCCATAACTAATAGCATTATTCGAAAACAGTTATTAAATGATGTTTAGTATGTATAACTCAGAGACTCCAAATCAAGTATTTTTCTAGTATACCTAAAACTTTATTTTGGTGCGGTGTTTGAGAAATAGATTATGCATCACACTGGAGTCCACAAGTAGTCAAGTTTCAGTTATACTTAGGGAGAGAATGTGTTACAAGACTGAACAGAGAAATGTTCGTATACTCATAACTAAGTAAGCTATAGAAACTTCTGCCACAGATGTTTAATTTTTCAAAAATGATTTATAAATTTAATTGACTCCTTCAATTAAATAATTTTATTTGATTTGCAACCTATAATCATTTTGTTCCCACTGGTCACAAAATAAATAGTTTTATGTAGTTTGCAACTTGTAATTACTTTTGTTCCCACTGAAGTCACAAAAATTAAATAGTTTTGTTCATTTTTATAGTAGTCCTTGGTTGCAACTTATAATCACTTTTGTTCCTAGTGAAGTCCCAAAAATTAAATAATTTTACATAGTTTGCAACTTATAATCACGTGTGTTCCCAGTGAAGTCCCAAAAATTTATTAATTTTACATAGTTTGCTACTTATAATCCCTTTTGTTCCCAGTGAAATCCCAAAAATTGAATAATTTTATTTAGATTTCAACTTATAATCACGTGTGTTCCCAGTGAAGTCCCAAAAATTGAATAATTTTATTTAGATTACAACTTATAATCACGTGTGTTCCCAGTGAAGTCCCAAAAATTGAATAATTTTATTTAGATTACAACTTATAATCACGTGTGTTCCCAGTGAAGTCCCAAAAATTCATTAATTTTACATAGTTTGCAACTTATAATTCCTTTTGTTTCCGCTGAAGTCACAATTTACCAACTACAGAGAAGTCAGGATCATCACACGAAAGGAAAATGTTTTCTCGATTGAAATAAATACCAACGAATATCATAGCTCGAAATCAGAACAAATTACCGTAAATATATGTACATAAGTTTATAACTCTAAATTTAACTTCATGGTTAATAACTCTCATCTAATGTATGAAAAACGTTGTTCCAGTAACAAAACTCTAATTTTTTTATACCTCATGGACGCGGAGGTAGAAGCAGTCAAGTAGAAACTCGATACCAAAGCTCTCCTAAAGCAGCACCAGGAGCAACACAAAAGAGAAGCATAAAAACACGCAGGAAAATACCTGCGTAAGAGTATGGCAGTCTGATATTTTGAACAGAAGACATGCAAAAATTGAGAGCATGACAGTAGTACTTCGAGATCAGAACCCTGGATGTGGAGTGCTGCCTTCACGTGTGTTGTACATTTCATCTATGCAGAAAAGAACGCGCCATTAGCAGATAAAGAAAGTGAGATTTGAGAGTTTTTCGAGACACATATGAACGACAAAGTTCACCAGCTTGGTCGACTATCACCAGCTTGGTCGACTGGTGAGCGAATCTGCTTGCGAGCGGAAAGACCCGGGTTCGAATCCCGCTGCCGACATGGTTGACGCGGCTAGAAATACGGCATGGGACTTGGGTATACAACCGAATAATTATCGAAGTAATTATGCGACCCAAGAATGGGCCAGAAGGTTCGTTCCTATAGCCTAATTCTATTCTATTCTATTCTATTCTATTCTTAACGTTCAACTGCATCCACTCGTATTGATGAAGGCCAAACATGAAATATTTTGCATCAAAATCCATTACTGTGCTAGAAGAAGCATTTTCACACAACAGAGTAGTTAGTATTCAGTTCCAAGCACTGAGGCCATGCTCTTATTCATTGAAAGTAGTTTATTCCTATTCTGCAGAGGTCAATTTTTTTAATTTTCTGGGAGAATTTTGGAACACTAACTCTACCTGGTGCATAATTTTAACACCCTACAGAAGTTTGAGCTATGTTTGATTCTTGCAGAACGCTGGCACAAAACTTGTCTGTTTAAAATAACGTTTTTCCAATTTCTCAGCGATTTATCCACCACTTTGTGACCAATTGGGTTCATTTTTCCAGTCCAAGTCTTGCATTTTCTCATTGCGGTGAGCAGAAACATGAGTGTTCTGGCGGACGGATTCCAACAGATAGGACGAGGCGAACGCCCAAACCAAACATAAATTTTAGAAACAATAGAAAAAGTGTCATGAAGATCAAAGTGGTCGTAACAATCATGACAGCTTCATTGTTAGACTTCCGGTTCGATTCTGCTGTTGAATCTGGCACGTGCGACGTTGTGGTGTCCGTAATGAAACCTCGAATGCCTTATCTACTTTAAGTATGAGCTGGTATTTGTGTTACAAGCAGTGATGGTGTCCACCACACACAATACGAGTACTACATAGCGTTGTAACCAGGGGAGTTGGTGGGCCAAACACTAGAACTGATGATGATGATGATGCACAGCACAGATGATCTTGATGCCATCAAGATTAAAAATAAATGTCAGCTCGATTGGGTGAGATCCAATGTCCGACTACCCTAATCCAACATTCATGTGATTTCCACCTCTTCATTGCGGTTCACTTTGACATCTGTAAGCCGCAGTGGTTAAATTTCCCAATGCAGGTCAGTATGACAAATATAGGAGCAGCAGATCTGGGAAAATATTCTTCAAATTCTCCTCAAATCTCAAAATTCCCTCAGTCGGGAATTTAATCCCTTTAAAATGCAGGAACTTTCTCCGTGGATAATTTCTTGTTCATAGAATCCAAAAATTCATTTCTCTGAGAATTTCATTTTTATAAAATATAAAATTTCCCCCGCCAAAAATTTCATATACTCGAAATCCCTAAATTTTCCCCGTAGGGCATTTCATCATCATACAATTCAAAAATTCTCTCCCTGGGGAAAATTTCTCTCCGTAATGTACAGGCAAGAAATTTTGTTGGGAGCTGTATTGTGAAATGAACGTCATTGTTACATGACCAGACTGCTACAGTCAAGTATGCAGTACTCATAAGTTAAGGTGTTCTTCATACAAGCGTCACGGACAACCTAAAACAAATTACTTTATTTTCTCTCTTCTTAACCTGTAAACGGCCACCGCTCACTCGACAATAATAATACTATCGTCATATTACAATTGTAATATGCCAGTAATAACAACGCTAATTGAACTAATAAACATTATAATATCATATAATGTTAACGCTCCTGAGGTAGGGGCGCGCATCTACATACATCATATGGTGTAAGTTGCCAGTAGAATGCAACTCGTACAAACATCATGATGTAAATAACGCTTAATACGTTGCCTCCGATTGCCTGGCCGGTGTAAATCTTCACTTTGTACGCATAGTCACTAGAAGGATCTGAAAAAATTACAGAACCTAACCTAAGTGGTACACATACGTACCACTTCAGAGTCAACGTGTTAACAGGTTAATTCAGGTTCCCTACTGCACACTTGATATTTTCTACAGAATTCTGTGTTCCATCCACTCTAATTACAGGAATCAATGTTCCTGAGACATAATATTCTCTGATGAATATTCTTATATTATTTCAAATTATATAGATGGCGATACAAACTTCATGATAGTTTTATGTCAGGCATTTCCTAGTTAGTTTAATATATATGGAACATTTGTCTTTCAATAACTAAAATTTGAATAGAAGAAACTTATTCCATAAATAGAATTACCTGTACACAGTGTTGTGTAGTACTGCTGTGAGAAGCAAACTTATTGCAAGTGCTGCAAAGTTGTTTTCTTTCAAGTTATACTAAAATACTCATCTCACGGACCCTATCAAATGTTCAGGATTAAAATACTATACAAATAGGCAGGACTTATCTCTCTCGGGGATAAAGTACAAGACCGTCAATGAAATAAGTATACATGGTACTTTAGGATACAAGGCGATCCTAAACAAAGGTATGAGGATAATTTAATTGAAGGATTGATATTGATTTTAAGTTATTTAGTGTAATATAATTGGTGCTCTACATAATTATTTTCCGTACATGCCTTATCTATTATATTAACGATTACGTTAGGATGTGATGTTTTAATTCTTCAAGTCGTTAGATACGAAAGCTGAAGGCGGTGGTAATTCCACCATCCTCTATACTCCGTGTACATGAGACGGCAGTGTTAGCGTGACGCTTGTGCTGTGTGGGTGTGTGACGCGTGTCGTGCGGCAACAGTCTTGTGAACGCTCACGTGCAGTTCAGGTTACGGAGTATATCTTAATAAGTTTGAAAGGAGTTATTATTTATCCCATCGATGGTCACCCATGACATGTTATACGTGTCAGATTATAAGTTTACGTGTTCGTTTGTGTACGTTATAATTATTTAGGAAGTGCTGTTTAATTGCTTGAAGCGCTAGTTAGAAGTCAAACCGATGACCGCATCCTCAGGGCGCATTCTTGACTCAGTCGGAGAGATCCTCCTGTGCACACACGTCCTGAGTATATGTTTCCAGCATGAGAATACATTCCAGGATACATGAAAAAGTTAATGTATTCTCTCGGTGTGCGTTTTAACCGGCCATGAGGAACTGGAAATAAGAGAGAGAATTTTTGCAAGAATTTATTTGGAATTCATGAGGTGAGAATTTGTTAAGATTTACGATAATTTCATTGTATTTCCAGGATTTTAAAATTTTGTCTCCCACTGGTTAGTATGAAACGTTTCCATGTGTCTGAGGCTGATTGTTCGTCGCTTTCAAAATCTGCGCACCATTATTAAGTAACGTTCTTTTAAATAATTGTTTTGGGCATAATTTATTTCTTAGTGGGAGCTAATGACTTTTTCAGTGGAGCGAAACATCAATACTTTAGAATTTTTACCGAAGTCCATAATTTAGTCTGGACAGAAATGCATAACATACACTGCAAAATATGAATCTTCGGTCCTTACGTATTATCGGGAGGACCTTTGATTTTTACTTTTTCTTTTTTTTCACAGGGTTTGTTGGTTAGGTTAGGTTAGGTTAGGTTATTTTATTGTTTTAACCGTTTCAATAAATAATTTACTTTAATTTTTGAGTCGTTTTTTTAAAGGTCCTCCCGATAATACGTAAGCACCGAATCTTCATATCATATATTTCTAGATTTCCATTGTTTCCTCTCTTTGTTCAGTTCTTTATCTCTGCCCAGCAAGTTTTGGTGCTGGAATTGAATTAAAAAGATACATCTCTTTTTTTGCCAGGCTGTACTCGAGACGCCGTGTCCACATTATTCTCAAGGAAATTTATGATCAGAGCAATGCCAGATGTTTTGTTAAGATGCCAGCAAAGGTAATACCTCAGTAACTTTTATGTTAAACAATACCCGTGAAGGCATCGTCAGTCGACCAGTATTTAGTCCCGGCAAACCCCATCCCTGAAAAAATACAAAATGAAACTTTACGTGACGCTGCCGCACATAAGTCGTGTCATGGTATACTAAACCACGTATTTCCTTCCTCTTCATTATTTCCTTGCAAAATTTCTGGCATTCCTGAGCCTTTATCAACGACAGTTGCTGAGAGCTGTCGTAGTTCTCTAGTGTGTAGTCTGTACTGCAAGAGCTGTCGTAGTTCTCTAGTGTGTAGTCTGTAGTGCAAGAGCTGTCGTAGTTCTCTAGTGTGTAGTCTGTAGTGCGAGAGCTGTCGTAGTTCTCTAGTGTGTAGTCTGTAGTGCGAGAGCTGTCGTAGTTCTCTAGTGTGTAGTCTGTAGTGCGAGAGCTGTCGTAGTTCTCTAGTGTGTAGTCTGTAGTGCGAGAGCTGTCGTAGTTCTCTAGTGTGTAGTCTGTAGTGCAAGAGCTGTCGTAGTTCTCTAGTGTGTAGTCTGTAGTGCAAGAGCTGTCGTAGTTCTCTAGTGTGTTGTGCAACACCTACTCAGCATATCTTTACTCTGGAAGCTTACTCCTTCAAGCTCATGTTAGAGTAGTCAAATGCAAGTGCACTCAGAAGATACAATATCCGAGTAATAAATTGTATTGGTTTCAGCAGCTACAGACTCAGCGGCGTGTTTAATTATAAGCTTACCAATTGTCCTGAATTCAGAGCATCCTTTTAATACTCAACTAACTTGTTCTTCGTTATTGGAACCAATTTGTGCGGCTTCAGTAGCACGTGCAGCAAAAATGTTATGTACAGTTTTTCCATTTTTGATGTTTCTTCGTATATTTTCTCATGAATTTGTCTAAATGTTTGCCTGGCTTATAGTTCATCAGTTGTTCAAACTTGAATGATTTACGATCGCACCCAATTTTGCTGCAGTAATTAAAGAATTTTGTTCACTAGCTTCAGCCCACGTATTAGTAGACCATGCAAGCCTTATAATATGTGTGTCTTTTCATTTGCTTCCTTTGTTTTTTGTAATCTTCTGAACTTATTGTATTTAGTTTCTTGACAGTAAAGTCCGTGAATTATTTGTAAAAAATTAAATATTTTTCGTGTTTTCCTGTACATACATGTAACCATGATTAAAAGTACTAACTAGTTGACCTTGGTGGCGTAAATTTTTTTAAATCCGATAACCATTTTTTTTGCATTTATAGTCTGTCGTGATTGGCTTTCTCGAATTATCTTGGGTCTGGCGTTTCGTGTTTTTCGACTATATTTCGATACTATTGAACTAGCAAAGTTTGCTTCACCTTCTCAAGCTAAGAATGTCCGTTCCTGTGGTGAACGACGTAACTTGATCGCCTCAGAAGACGACTCGAACGCTCGTCAGCTTGGGTCTGTGGTAATCCGAACCTTTACTAGCTGGTCCTTCCATGCATGCCTGTCGTACGGACCAAAAGTGTACAATATGACTGCCTTTTCACGAGGTGTGCGTACGTAGGTGCCCACGATCCTCGTCAGTAACATTTAGAAATGGTAGGTGCGTGATGTTCGACGAGCTGAGTGCGTTTAAAATTTGACTTGAAACAAAGTTAGAACTTTGTTAACTAGGGCGTTACTCTCCTCTTTTTCTTGTGTAGATGTTAGTTCTTAGCATTATCTGACTTGGTGCTAAGTTAACTATGCTTGTGATTGTTGCCAGTGAAGTAGAAACTATCTTCGAAGTTTTTTTAATAGCTTCACCTTTGGCCGGTTCTTGTACGCTAATCTACCACGGCTGGAAGCTGAATCTGAGCTTGTGCTCCTATGTATAAGGCTCGCTTCAGTGCTACTTACTTCTAGTTTCCCGTAGTTTGTAAAATTCGAATACACTAGAAATTTGCGGTTTGTTGATTAGGTTGCATGGTCAGATAATGCAAGGCTATTGCTTTACTTGGTATTCAGCTGCAGAAGTTCTTCACAGAAACGTCATACTAGTGTAAGATTTAGGAATTTCATAAAAATAACTTTCTTACGTTCAATGCACGACTTAGACGATTCCACATAGTCATGTATCAACTTTGGTACTCGCGAGCATATTTTGCTAAACTGTCAAATACTAACGAACTAATCTCCAATTTTCCTTTGATATTCGTTTGTACATTGAAGTCGGTTTTTTTTAGTTGTAGATTCAAGTGTTCCATGTATGAAACTTCCATGATAATATAGTTTTTAAACCTTCGAGTACCAGCGTGAGTTAGTTCTGCAATTGATCCAATCTGAATTTTACGTCTTCCTTGATTCACTGTATTTACGAAGTATATTAACAAAAAATCTTTTATTTCTTATTGTAACTGCTGCTCAGATTAATACAAGCAGCTTGCTTGCGACAGCGCCACACTGAACAAGCTCTTAATAAAGAAAAAACTTGAACAACGAATTAACGGCCATTAATTTAGCTTCTATTCAGGAACAGGACAGTGTTCGGTCATGGTCTTATTCGTCGTAGGAAAATTGCTATTGCAGTACAGTTTTTCTTTAACCATGTTAACACCTACGTTACGAATGTATGTAGGCTCCCACGCAATCAATTCGTTGACCCTTCGATAATGTCATTGGTAGGCCTCGTCTCAAATCAGTCTTTGCTGCCTGCATTCAGCGTGTCAACTGATTGGCAATGTTATTTTTTGGCTGAATAGGAAGAAAATGTAAAGTAGAAATAATTCAAAGACGCTGTTGCCTTTTCGATCCCCGGTCGCTAAGGCCTAGCAGATTAGGCTCGGGAAAGGAGCACTTTACGAGCATTTGATAATCATCGCCTCTGATCCGGCGGGTCATGACGATAAGGGCCCAAGTGAGGGAAACTCGTGGCCTGTTCTTGCAATTGTCCTTTTCCTGATTGCCAGGGATAAGAGAGCTGACAATAGCTTCACCAGAGCCGCCTAACTGACGGCAAAAGTGTGCTCGTGCTGCTATGGCCTCATCAACGAGAATTGTCCTGATCACTTCTGCGAATTAGGAATCGCCCTCAATGACCACTCGTTCATTTTCTTAGTTACCATTCTTTACAACAATTCTATGCGTTGTTACCCTCGATGTCGTGGTATGTTTCTCGAAAACTATCTGGAAGAGCTAATTTGAAGGAAATACTTGACGTGGTGTGGTATTAGACAGGATTTGAAATTAAGAGCAAGAAACAAATGCTGCACTTAATTTTGCCTCGTAGTCATCTAAAATTTTAAATAAATCTCATAGATTTTATTATGCTAAACATTTATCATTATTTATTTCACAAGTACCGTCATTATTGCTTGTTAGTCCTAGGTTTGTTTACATTACGCTCACATCTCTCTTTAATAGAATGTTGTCGTTATTCACTGATGTATTCAAAGGTTGCTAGTTAATGCACGTCGTGCGCAATAATGAAATTACAAAATATAGGCGGCAGATGTGTGCTAATCCTTTTCTTCTGGGCCGAAAATGAAATACTGAGCTTAACACTTAGATCGCGATGTGTATCATATATGGTACACGGGACCTTGCTGTTTATACACACTAATTTAGGAGTTGCAGTCAATGTGTTAAAACGTCTGAACTCAGGATAAATGGTATAAATAGATGCAACGATTGCATCTTAGTTATCTACCTCCATTGTCTTCTCTTAATTTATGGCATTTCATAATTTTTCCACAATTATTTAGTGTTCCTTAGAGACAAAACTAGTAAGCTACTCGAATGTCTGCATTTTGTTACGCACTTAATGAGTTCGGTTATAAGCCTTGACTTGATTTGTGACTCGAGTCATTTTTGGATTCTATTAACTTTTTGGAATTACTAATGAACTTTGAGAAAGTGAAGAGCTCCGCATACTTTCGCTATGCTTTGGGATCATCATGATAAATAGGTCTTGTGTTTCGGCCATTGCTTTTAAGAATTAACGACACACCGTGCTAATTTTGCTGCTTTGAATTTGTGAGCCGACATTAAAGTAGCTAATAGAGGTCAGCCTCGGCATCCTGTGGGGCAAATGTGCGAGGTTTGGACTCAGCCTTGAGGCTGCGTCTGCGTGCGGTTGCCCGGCGCTGCTGCTGGCCGGCGACGTGGTTGTCGATGGGCTCTTCTGATTAAAACTGTCGTCACGCCTCTCCGAGGTTTTGCTTATCGTCGGCAATCTTCCAGTGATGGTAACGCGATACTCCTCGTTTTTCTCGGGCGTTTGCGGTTTATCTTTCAATCGCGTTTATTTTTACTAGCTATGATAATTTTTATTTTTCATTTTTCTAGTTTCTCTAGTACGAAAGAGCATAATTTTCAACAAAGGACATTCGTATTGAAGTTCATTTTTAAAACGATGGTTTCAATTTGATTAAACAATTTCCTTCACAATATATTCTTGTGAATGTTGTAAAATTGAAGTATTTTCACGGCCATAGTTTTATTGCCCAGCTGTTCTCGGTCCATCACAACATCATAAAACTTCTCTTCCCTTGCCCACATTTATTGATGCCTCCAAGACTTACTGGTAGACTCATGACATTTTAGGCAGCTTTCTTCTGCTTCAGTGACCATACTTGAACCGAACCTGTGGTTTTTGCTGCGTTAATGCCTCCGTTTTGCTTAGGCCTATGTGTTTCAGGAAACGCGTCCCTTGCTCGAGTGGGTTGGAGCTGTTTATCTGATGCATCTCTACGTTGGCTTGTTCCATCTTTCGTCGAAGCCACACAATTTGTTTTCCTTCCAGAAGCTGGGATGATTTTGTTTCTCGTATTTTATTTTTGCGTGAACTGGCTAAGTTGAAGATAAAAAAATGTTGTCCCCTCAAGCTCGTACTTTGTATCATTCAGGTAATTATAGCCGTTCTAATTGATCTATGGTGATTTTAAAAATAGTCATAGCTTGTCAAAAACCTTACACATTTCTCGTTCATGGGAGCTCAATTCTATGAGTTGTAATATTACACACTCTCAGCATTTATTAAGTTAACTATGTTCTTCAGTTTCAACGTTATGATGATGTGCATTAACCGTTTAAATAGGGCTAAATTTTCAGTGCCCATCCTCAACAATGATCACGTCCGTCATTCATCAAGTTGTTCAGCCCTGGCTATAATCGAGTGACCTCGGGTTTTTCAAGCGTCAATGGACAACGAAGCTTGCGATGTTGTGTGCCTCGTCCAAACTATTAGGTATGTGCTGGTGCAATCATGCACTGCGTACGCCATACCCTCCGTGCACAGTTGTTCATGGTAGCGGTCACATTGCGACACCGGCCTCGGATCATTAGACTCGGAGGGAGAAAGTTTGCAGTCCCTCCGCTAGGTTCGGGCTTTTGTTCGGCAGGTCTTTTTCATTTTGGACCGTCATTAGGTTTGCTTGCCTTGCGTGTTTGAGTTGTCGGTGATTACTTTTCATTCGAGGGCACCTTTTGGTCATGGTGGTGCTGTTACTCCGCCGTGTGGGTGCATGACTACGCCTCGCTTTCAATTTTCAATGTCCAGTCTTCGAATTGAGCAGTTTCTTGCTCATAACAGATGGTCAAACCATATGTTTACTTGCTGATAATTTTTGGATTCATATGGATGGTATTGTTATTTTTCCATTCTTTACTTGTTTCCTTGTTAATTAATGGTTCACTTCACGAAGCAGACTTGTGTCAAATTATCTATTGGGCTGAGAATAATCTAATTCTTTAAAATAAAATTTTATCTTCCCTGCCATCTCATCGATACTTTTCATTTTTATTACGAAATCATAATATCAACGAGGAGATGGTGTAGTGTTGCCGTCAATGGCATTACTTCATTTAATGGTGGGGAATAATTTCCTTTAATTTAACACGTTAAGTGCGTTGCCTAGCCAGCGCAAATCTTTACTTTGTACATACAGGCACTAGAAAGCTTGGAAGAAATTACAGAACCTAACCTGAGTGACCCAACGGTGGGTCACTTCGCACTTAACGTGTTAAATTTTAGGTTTCGTCCTCTAACATGTCGGCCACAAGTAAACTAATTTGGAGTTCTATTATGGTGACATACATAGTCTATGGTAGTCATTGTAGGAATAGTGGACACTACTCTATTAATTTTCCCTTTAGTAAATTGAAGAGATTTTACAGTACAGTGAAATTAATGTTTATTTTATTCATGCTGGTAGGGTCTTGGATTCTATAATGAACTGAGGATGATAGAGCTTGTTTTACTTCACCTATACGAAGCTGCACCCATCCTGTTGTTTTGGTAAAGTAAATTGATGTACATTTGAGATAATTGCTTAGATAGGAATATTAAGCGGCTGTCCAGTTCGTATAGATTGGTGGGATGTCGACGAATATATGGTGCAGCTCTAAAAAATGGTTTCACTCTTTACGCTTTAACTTCGTATGCCCTTCGAGTTAATGAACTGGACACTGCATGCAAAGTTAAATTTCTTGAGTTTCTTCTATCAATTACGATTATCTATACAAATAGTAAAATAAAAATTTAATTCATTGAATGCTATTGAACATTTATTTAATTCATAAAATATGATATAATTACGTGCGTTCAATTATTTTCACTGGATAAAAAATGGAGAAAACACGTTGGTCTTCTCTCGGCCTTTTTGGTCCTCAGTTAGAAAAACTCAGAATACTTGTGATTGAGAAAAGTTGATTTCTATATTCATAAGTTCATTTACAAATTGCAACATACCTCTTATATTGATATATAGTACAGGCTTCAGTTGAGCGTACAAATGAACTTCTTTAGACGTGAAGCTTAAAACTTTTATTGTAGGATCCCTTAATGGAAGCTAAGCAATAATCCTATGCGCCCTCAAATTTAATTATGGACCATGCTCATACATGTTCAATTTGAATGGCAATTTTGACTATACGAAGGTAAGTAATCTTACTACCAGCGGTTGACCTCGCCTGCCAACATCAAAGACTTCATGTATGATACCTCAAGTGTGTCAGTCAAGTCTTACTCTTCAAATTTAGATGCAATGGTGTCCTGAACCTGGTATTTTTGCATTGACTCTCTGTCTTCCCAGGTTTCTCTTTTTTTCGTGTATGCATAAAACGGACTGTAAATCTGACTTCCCTGCCTAGTATCGTTATTGCTACACCTGCATGTCGCTCGTTCTTTGATGTTCCCACAGAAAGTGTTCAAGTGGTCTTAACTTCTTCAAAGCTACAAACTCGTACTTGTGTTTATGCTATTTTCTGTGAGTGTAAGATCTTTAAAAATAACTCAGATGTATATTGAACAGAATTCTCGCAAAATTTTGCTCGATAATTTTAAATGCTCCAAGTGTTGACAGAGAAATGAACCTCGTCTCGAGATAAAACATGCAACCGTTATGTTCAGTAAAGCATACGCGTGTAGAAACATGAAGTGGTGCAAATAACTCGGTAAAATAGAGCGATTTTAAGATGTCTGTGCTCGATTTAAGATAGTCACAGTTGAAATACTAAGAAATAGACCGCTGCATCGAGTGTCGGCATCTATAATGCACGCACTTTGTTGCAATGTGTGAGAAATAATCTCCTGTGAACGATCCAGTGAATCATGATTTTATTTTCAGTGCTACGGAATAATAATATTTTTACGAGCGATGGCCTTGGTACGTATTAATAACAGTATTTTTATCATCCTGATAAATGTTCTATGAAATATCAGCTAGCAACACTCGTTTCTTCAGCTAGTGTTGTAACTTAACTGTGAAAGGTTATTGAACATTATTAAGGTTTTTGATACTTATGTTAGAGTGCTATGCTTCTTGTTATTTCACGTAATAATACGGTGAACCAAATTTACATTTTGAGATAACCATCACATTCAATTTTACTCTAAATTTCCATAAAAATTTCCCTGAATGCCATTACTTCACTGAATTACTCCCTCTGAAATCATTTAAAGAATACCCTATGGTTGGAAAGAAGTCTTGGATAATCATGGAAATTACATTAAGCATTAATTGCAGTAAAATGTAAGATTTGATAATTTCCTTATTCGAAATACAGATCTTAGTGATCAGATGAACCGATCATCACAAAGTGCAAGAGCATAGCGAGGCTCAACTCGCACTCTAAATTTGGGTCAACTCTCATTGCAGGTAAACTAAGTGAAATTAACGGATAGATGATGGATATTTTTTATGCGACTGTTGAAAGGTGGACAGTGAATTTGGAAATCCATCTGGCGCAGTGAGGATCTTTATCATTCCCGTATGACGGTTTGGAGCGCTGAAAAATTTCAGGGGTGATTTTGAGGCATGCGTGAAACTATCGGCGAGGATCTTAGTTCATGTGCCAGGTGCCCGAAAAAGTGCGTGTGGTATTTTGATTTCTGATCTCCTAATTTCAAATGCTGCTTTAATTTTTTCGTGTTCCTAAAAATGTGTAGTGTATGGGGAGAAGTCAACAGATGGAAAATTGCTTATCCCATCAACATTGAATGAAAGCAGATTCTGATAGACCAATAGAGAAACACTGAAGGCAGGGCGCGGGCATTGCTTGCGGTGAAGGATTGCATATCGAACTGAGTAAAAGTGTGACTCACTTGACATCCCTGTAAGGAAATCATGCGGAATATTGATTGTTTACGAGTGATGTTGTAAGAAAGAAAGGACATGGACATCGCGGAGGGGATGAGAACAGCATCGCGCGGTAAGCGAGAGACAAGAGGAGTAAAGGTGCCTGTGTAGGAATGAAGCGAGCGGAGGAACCGGACTGGGTGGTCTTGTTGAGCCGAGCCGAACCCGCTCATGACAGCAGGGACTTGTGTGCGAGTCTGGACCTGCTTACACGCTTACTTCTCTGCTCCGATGCTCGGAACTACCTCCTTTCTGCTGGTGTTCGCGGTTCTTGACTTCATGTGCCCCACAATCTCGGCTCGTTTAGCGTACGCACTGGAATAGAGCTCTTCATAACGCAGATTGAGACCAGACTTTTGTTCCCAGGCACACGAAATTAGGTTTATCTATTTACGGGCGTTCTCTCTTTTTGGCTTGACATTTTCTAGGTACAAAGGAATTTATTCAATCAGCGTTTGCACTCTTGATGCTATTACTGAAGTCAAAAATCGAGTTTTGCTCGTGACTAGCAATTCTCATTTTGGAATCTCATGCAATTGCGAGTCGTCGAGAAATTTTGAAATTAACTTCGTTTGACAAGGGTGACATTTACAATTTTGAATTTTTTGTGAGTGTTGTCTCAGTTAAGAATGAAACCGGAGCAGATTGTTTGGGGCATTGAAGAAAACTATTCATGTTACTCGCGTCATAAGTTTTTCAAGATGGGGAGTTGGGTATCCATACTGCAGAGTTCTGAAACAGTGCCTACGCTATTTATTGTCTAAGAGTGTTGCTTCCAGACTCGTGAATATGTGAGTGTCTGTACCATCATTCATCAGCGATTTAACGAGTTAGTGTGTGTCAGCAGAGTTCATAGAATTTAGTTCCCATAAGCCTGTGATGAAGTCTCGTGTGAGGGTTCGATGACATTGAATATTTTGATAATGAAAACTTGTTCCGACCTGCTCTTGTTGAAGAATGTGTGTAATTGTTTTCGCTAGAAAACATAGTGCTTGTATATTTTCGTATGAGTAATAATCAGTATTGTTACGACTGAGGAGTAATATAATTCTCTCATGTAACTGCTACCTTTATTGTACAGGCCAAGTGACAGCGGACAGAATTGCGAAATTAGATTTTCGTAATCGTGGGAACAGTGATGCAGTCTCAATTTTCGGACCTGTTCAAAAATTGATCATACTTATGTAATAATTCTTCAGTTTATCCGTGTATGCGCATTTAAATAATACCGTGTAGTGTATTTTCGTCCTGTTACTTCCCGGTTGGAAAAATTTTGTGCTAGAATAACTAATGTCTGGTTTTCTGCCTCTATAGTGGAGGATGCTGGTCTGGAGCAGAATATGTTAATTTGTTTAAAAGAGCTTTTTTCATAGTTCCTAGCCATCACACCCTTCTGATTTAGAAACTATGATTTTACGGATGAGTTACTGGCTAAAGTCGCTATTGCTGCTGCCTCTGTAGTGTATAGCAAACGGCCTCTTATGCAGATTGATGGTTTCACCGTAACAAGGTGGCCCTACAAAGTGACCCACCATGAGCTATTTGCGAGTATTGATCTATGCAGCTTTTAGGATGACCATAACTAGTACCTATAGTGGGTCCAGCCACCCCTGCGGCCCGTGTCTAGCGTTGCTTCAGGGACGTGCGGAACCTCTGTTCCTCCGCCTGATTACACCCTGGTCAGCTCCAGCTTTTCTATTACACTGCCTCCAAACACCGCATCCAAGTCGTACTTTTTGTCTTACATTGGGTTTTATGGTAGTACCCGATGTTTCTTCTTTCAGACTGTCATTTTTTGCTCCTAGTGTTGGTGTTCATGCTCTTTTACTAGTGGGTTTGTTGAAGCTGTGTATTATCTGATGCGACTGCGATTCTGAAAGACCGATGCTCGGACATCTAGGATTGCTGTACTCTTTCTGTTTGTATGACTTTCATGTTCATTGCTCTGCGAACAAATTAAAACGAGACAAGTGCATTAGATTTCTTGAATGGTTTTGTGTTCCTTAACACTTTAGCTAAGCGGCTCATTTTGTTTTCTAGTGTAGCAATGTGGTCTATTATATCAAAGCTCAATGGTCGGCAATAAAATAAAAATTTAGTTGTTTTTGCTCTTGAATTTCGGTTTAATGGTCTTTTTTTTCTTAGAATCCTTGAATCTGGCATAGGTCATAAATATTTTTCTTAATTTATCAACGCTAGTAAATAGTTGGTTTTTTGATTATATTGCTCTCAGTCAAATTGACTCGACGGAATGGGATCGGTAGGTTCAAATGGGAAAGGAAAAAGGTTTGATCCAGTGGTTGATTTACGCGTTATTTTAGCAACATGTGCCAAGATATATTGGGGTCCCTCTCACAGTTTTTCGGTGTCCAGTTTGTTACGTTCTTAAGTGATTGTTACATTTCTACACAGCGAGCTTCTGTTCGAATGTACTCAGTATTAATCCTCTCGACTTCGTCTGTTGTCTTTTTGAAATGCTTACGTACTGCTACTAAAATCAGTTCTGAAGTTACTACGACGGTAAAATATTGAATAAGTTTTGGTATGAATGGTCAGAGGGATAAATTTAACGTTCTCTGGTACAATCGCCTTGCATTTTCAGTTTATGGTTTTTCGTTCAGTTTCCTTGTGATCACGTGTGTTCGGACCTGTCGTGCTGAATGTATGAAAGGTCTTCCCTTCTTCATTATTTCGATGCATCAACACTACCAAGTTTTAAAAACACTGCTGACAGTGCATTTTCTCATCGCGTGTCACTGCAATGATTCAAGTGTTAATTTACATAACTCTAAAACGCAAAAGCATTTCTCATTGTATTGAAAAAATCTGAAACGCTAGTAGTAAACTCAAGGCATCTCTAATTTGAATGAAATTTGAGATACTGAAATCAGGACAGGGAAAAACTGGTGTGTCGACGTGAAATGTTCCTGATGATTTTGATAATTTTGCGCAATGACTTATTCCATCGTTACCTGCCATTTTCCATAATTGCTTTGTGCAGTTTTACTGAATTTCTTATGAAAATTTATGGTATGATGGTATGCAATCGATTGGAAATCATGATAAGAATGTGACTTAACAATGTTGTCGAATGTTCCGAGCGTTTTCAATCTGTGTGTAACTATCGTTGTACAGTGCGCGTTGAGAACGTGCTTTTCAATAACGCTCTAGATATGAATTAAATCATCTCAACCTACGTTGAGATTCCTCTTTCAGCATGTCAATTACATTTGCCGCATCTTTACGTGTATTAAAAGCTACAATATCGCTACGTCAATCAATCAAGTTGACCGTATCTCGACCTAACTTAATTGAACCGCGTCACTACCTGAAGTAAGTTGACTGTATCGGTATTGCAATTATGGAGACCATCGCTATGCGAGAATCGAGTTAACCGTATAGAACACGCAGTTAACCTTATGACTAGATGGTCTGTGCCATCAAGCGTCGGGAATTTAGGGCTGCTTGCGATGCGGTTCCCCAGCTCCGTCGATGTCGGTTTCTGGCGATGGCAGCTCATCAGGATACGAGGGCTTCCAAAAGGGGGAGGCTTTGATGCTCCCTCGGTTCCCTTTCACAATTGGGTGACTGTCGCTCCAACGCTATGTATAGTGAGTGCCTGTACTCTACTTTTGTCTAATAAAATCGCATACGTAGATGTAGGATGACTCTCCTTTGTTTTTGTTGGATGACCTAACACAATTATTGTTCCCTGCTTTTTTCTCGCTGTGAAAAAGATGATGAATTTCTACCTTTCACTGTTGATCTTCTCGCGTTGATGCGGAATCTTTCTTCAGTGTGGGATGGCGTAGGAGAAAAATATAAGTATTTCACTTCCTCTAAAGCTACTCAAGAATAACGTTACCGCTGATTTGGCCTTTCTGTTCTTTTTATTTTAGTGACTACTTCGAAACAATGAATTAATATCAAAACTGTTTGCCATTTACGTCAACGGCTATAAGTTAGAGTACAAAGTACATCTATTTTTCAGCCAGCTACTCTTTCATAACTAATTTATTTACTACAGATGAGTTCAAATTAAATCAGCCATTTACCGATATTTTATTTTATTGTCTCCTATTCGACGCCAAGTGAACGTTGAATGCAGCAAGCTCACCAATACATTCATACGTTGGATCTGTTGATCTCGGTGGTCTATCGTTAGTGTTGATTGCTGTCAGCTTTACGAGCCAAACAAGACCTCGTAAAGTCTAGAAGGTCCACTGCCTAGCACTTTCCTTTGCGATTTTCTGTTTATCCCTTGCAAGATTATCCGGCGAGTTGGTCATTCCACTGAGTGTCCTTGATGGGTAATGTGATGAGTGGTTCATCCTAACGTGATTAGCGGCAGATATCAGCTGCGTCTTGCAGAGGCTTTTTGTGTGACTTGGAGTCACGTAAAGTGTGCGAGCTGCATTTCCCACTTTTCTTCGTTTAATGATTTTCAAAATAGGAATGGTGTCCGTATAATTATGAGCAAGCCATTTCTTCTGACGGTCTGGGCCATTTGTGTTATGGTGTTTGTTGCTAAAATAGTCATCAGATGCTCTTTAGAATACACGCACCTGCAGAAATCGATGATGACGGGAGTTTTCCCTGAATTTTTCCTCAAGGATTTATTCAGCACTCGTCTGAACTAACTGGCCTCCATATCATATAATTTTTTTTGAGCATGTCATGTTTCATCGTATCGATAACACACTCGAATTGAATGCATGATAATGTTACACTTGGTGTAGATAAACAATTTCCTTAAAGTCCTTTCTGATTCATCACGTTTCGTTGATTTTAACGAATTTAAGGTATGTTATTGCTGTTGAGAAATTTTTTGTTGTTTAATAGAAAAAAACTTGAATTAATTTCGTACTCAGAATACATTCTCGTCAAATATTATACGAAAATTATTCTTCAACCCCGTGTAATGGACTAGATATTAAATATCCATAGTCTAGTCAGCGATCAATGCCACCGTTTTCCGGTGGATTTCTCTTCTTTTCGGGAGCGACCGCCAGCCTTACCCGATGCTGTAATCGTTGCTTGGGGCTAATTTGAGTTCCATTGAGGTCCTGCCATCTATTATTGCATGGGATCTATTCAGTAAATTTCCTTGCCGTTCCGTCTTCTGTCCGTTCAACTTAGAGATCTTAATCGTGCTTCGTGACCGAGTAACTCGATAGCTCGTCTTCAAGTATCCGTCTTTTCGTTGCTCAAGATCCCTGCATCTCGAGCATGTAACTACATCATTTTCGAGTTAGTCAAATTTCCTTCTTCACAAGAAGAATTAAATGTCGGTCTTTAATGAGTTTTGGACAAATCACCGTGTCCTAGTTTTTCACAATCAAAAGTTACGTACAAATTGTGATGAATATTCCGTAAGGAGATCCTTCCTAACACTAATCATTTTACAAACTCATCTTGTTGGCAGAATGCGGTCGATTTTTTGACGGTTGGTGCCCATTGAAAGTTACTGACTACTGATCGTCACGTCACCGACATCTGTCATACTCATCCTGTCAAGAACTCTTGCAAGCGACGTGTTTCCTGTTGTTGCACACTTTTTTATTCCACCGATCATGGAAGAGCATGAAAAGGGCCCTTTCATGCTCGCCGGTCTTTTTTTGGTCCAGTTGAAATCAATGAAAAAGTTTAGCTTTTGTAATTGTCCAAGTTTGTTTTTGGAAACGCGCGAGGAATGCAATATCTGTTCGTGTACCTTTGTGCACTTGCGTGCTCGGTTGCGCTAGTTTGACTTAGTTTTACGGGAGATGAGAGGTGTTCCAGGGAACTAGCAGCTTAAAGTCGTCTCTTTGGAGCTTCTGCCTTCCTTGAAAATTGTTTTTTTCATGATATGTGTACGACTGCAATAAAGCTATGGCTATCACAGTTTACGAAACCTTTGCACGATTCTATTTATTATTTTTATATTATGTTTTACAGGAACTAGTTACGAACTACACTTCTACTGTTTTGCAGTAGATTTTCGGCAGCGAGATCATGACTTTCGAAGGATTAGAGCGCTGTTCCCATGGGTCATTTTGACCGTGATCTGCTTGCGGCTACGAACTCTGGAGCTAAGTCTCAAATCCTCATACTTTTGCGTCCTCGTTTCTACCGGTGGAAACCTGTGGTGTAGCCATCTTATCGGTCACGACAGCTCCGGCGGTCTCGATATTTATGGTTGCTTGCGACCAGATCCTCAGTCATGTCTCGTGTCGATGCATCCTCCATATCTTGAGTGTCTTATTTTCCGACTTGCTTTACGAAGCCTTCATTGCCATCAACAGAACATTGGATCTCGTTTCGTTCCATTTTAAGGGTAAATTTCTTCTTGTTCAACGTTGCGTGTTTGGACCTAGCACTCGAAGTCTTCTCGTGTGCGGAGAGGTCTTTCTTATCAGAAGTTTGTGGCCAGACTCTCAATTTTTGCTCAGATATGAACTTCCATTTTGCCGATCCAACTTTGTGTTTGTCAGTGTCAACTTTACTTTGACATCTTGGAAGGAGTATCTAGAAACTTACGAGTAAATTTTCCCGTCTAGATGTGAAGATTATATGTTACCAAAGACTACCTCAAGATTTGGGATAAGAATGTCCAAATAATTTATTCTAATTGTTCCCTTTTTAGTTCTGACATCTAAAATTAGGGATATCAACCTTGATTTCACCCTTATATTAAGAGAAAACCGTTATGCAAGTAGAGTACATTACTTTAGAAAGGAAGGCTTTCGGTTCTCTAGCGTCTAATGCGTAACAGTTGATTAAAGAACGTAAGACAACGCACATTATGGCCTGGTATACGCGGATTCACTCCGCTAAGCAAAGTTAAAGCCCCTTACGAGTTCGGCACTATGCAATAAATGATTTCCTGACCGCTCGATCACCATAGAATTGAATATATACCAATTATAAATGATGCGATTCGGGTGCCCGGTATTGTATCAACGTCAATGTGAAATGATAGCTTTTACGTGTCGTGGAATATTCTGTTACCGAATCTACGTTTAGAACTACTGTGAAGTATTTTACAGGTCGGATGCATCGAAAAATATAAATTTTCGTGTTTGAATATAAGGCTCCTTGCAGAATCTGCAGTTCTGAACCATATTTAAGGTGGTATACTGGCAGTGTCTGTCTTCGTCAGTGTACCTTGGGGACTTGGTGCTCTAGTTATTCATACCTAAGTAACTGATACCCGTTCCAAAATCCGTTGTGGATTTTTTTTGAAAGACATGCGTTTCCGGTTGGAATTTCTATTTCACTCGCGGATAGATCGTCGTACCGTGCAATTGAACGACCTCCTGTGCAAGTGTTTTTTTTCTGTTTGTTCTTACTTGGCCTATTCTTTTTTTCGAGATCGTTACGTTGCCAATTTTTGTTGCTCATTGCGGCTTTGCAACAGACACTGATATTTTAATATTTTACGCTCTTGTGTTTTTTTAACATTAACTTTTCTGAATTTAACTACGGTGATCGCTGTATTTGAGCGGAGATTGTGGTCATCTCGAAAATAATAACTATTACGTAGCCGAAAATGGCTAATCCCGACAATAAAATTTATTTTGGATACCCGTTTTCCATACGTTAAAAACGGTCAAAGATGACCAATATCACTGTTTTTTATTACTGAATTGTATTTGGGCGTTAAAAATCGTACATGGATTGAAAACGAAGATCCACTGAAATCATTATTACAATTGCGGACTATGAGTTCATGCTCTCAGAAATGTACCCTTTAATGAGGCACTACATCGATTTTTTGCGAAAAGGAGTCTAAAATGAACGATGGATTGAGCTGCCGATCAATAAGATGTTATTGTACATCCATTTCATTAACCATCGATCGCCCTGTTTCCAGGGACATCCTGAACTTCAAATGTCTTGAGCATAAAATAAAAAAATCATCTCACCAGTTCTGGAAACGTTCATTCTAAATATTTTTTTTCAGGATAATGAATTTACACTGCTGAGTGAATTTTTAATGACGGCATAACAATTTTGTTAACCTGTTGGAAGAGAACTGAACTGTAAGAGTTTCCAAATGTTCCTCACGATGTCAGGGTTGCGACGTCACGACGTTTCGTCATAACTGCGCCGCCGACACAGGCAACTGTTATTTATTTCATTATCTGTAATGAGCGTAGGACATGCCAGATCATCTAATTTCTTTTGAATTTACTTTAATGATTGTATACGAAATCAATTTTACATTCGAGCGAAATGAATTTTAAAATTCAAACAAGTTAGTCGTTTTCTTGAACGGTTCGGAAACGTCCTTTGGCTAAAACTAATAATTGCTTTTTCGCTACAATTCGTCTTTTAAGCCATTCTGGACTTGTTTGTCCCGGCCCTGTCTTGAAGTCGGTGAACAATATTAACAATTGAATGGTTTTCTCTCAACGTAAAATAACTTCCGTCTTCAGTTGATTCAAAAGAATTATTCAAAACTTTTTTGGGCTTCCAATCTCTCTGTATTCTCAATTCGGTTTGAAAAGTCTGGGTTTGCAGAAATTTTCGAGAGCGCTGGAGTAACTGACGGCGGGAAAAACAGGCACACCGGAGAGAGCTGCCCAAAATTCTCTGCCATACGAGGTTATGCTCTCAGGAAGCAAGCCTTAATTTTTGAAATCTTTTTTAGCGCGATAGTCTGGCAATGCTGATGCTCACCGTAATGCCGGCGCCGTGTAGAACTCGTGCTTCCCAACACAACTTTAACACCAACAAAATTTGCCAACAAAGAAAATTCTCTCCGTCACAAGTCACTCGCACTTGCAGAAAATCTTTCGCCAGCGAAAAGAATTTCGCTAGAACCAGACTTCGTTTTTGGCAACTCAAATGGAAATGTCAAAAAAACTGAAGGTATACCTAAATATTTTCAGCCTCTTGTATCTGTTGAGTATTTCAACGTTTTTGTTTCGGAAGCGGCTTAAACTTGAAGCAAATCTTACATGTACATTTGCTTCTTTTGTTTAGCTCAAAATTTGTGTCGTTGCCATGTCGTGTTCACAGATTTAACTTCTATGATTTGCTCAATCCTGCCTAGCGTGTGACAAGTAGATATTTTTATCCCTTGTGATGTGTTCTACATAATAATTTACTCGTATACTAGAAGATTTGACGCATTGTCTTTCGATAATTCGGCAACTGGATACATATGAAATATTTCCGGGTAACCGAATGTGAATTGCCAAACCTTGAACGAAAAAATAGTGATTCATTTAATAGGTTTTGTATTTGTTCATATTTTCCAGGTGATATCGAACGTCAGTCGGAGAGAGCAATACATTTCACTGATCGTATCCCAAAGTCTGGTATGATGTAGCTTGTACCAGGACTGTTTTGTTCCAAGTTTTCGCTCAGTATTTTGTTGTTCATATCGCCTCGTATTATAATATATGTTTCAGCTACATGTTTGTATTTTATTAGTGATGCATGGTTTACCATAGTTCTTTTCGTTTGAATTGCTATGACAGTATTCTATTTTAAATTATTTCCGATATTACAGCCAAAAAACTTCTAATTATTAGAGGATAGTGATGTTGCGGCGTTATTTGACATTTGAGGAATACCTTAATTTGATATGGAGGTTCAGTAGTAGGTGGTATGAATTCTGTTTACAGATTAGTTTGTACACGCGTTCACCTTTATTATATACTGTATTTTGCAGATCCCTCTAAGTAAAGCAATGGTGATGTATTGGGGATAAATTTTGTTGTCATATTCATCAGAAGCCGTACGTTGTCGGTGTTGTTGGCGATGTTGCCTTTGTGGTAGCCGCTTTGGCGCGTCGGATTTGCCCCGAATTACAGATGATGACTTGACAACTTGCCTCCCTCCGTCTCTCCCTCCCTTCACTCGTCTGTCCGTCCGCTCGTTGCGAGCCCTGCGTCTGGTGCCTTTCAATCGCACCGTCCTGCTCAGCACGGTGCGTGTCTTGCTAGGGTTTCTGTGTATTCGATGCGCCAGGCTCTTGACATCGGGTCAGTGCTTCAACAGATGCATGAACCTTGAATATCTCCGTGAACTCTGACAAGAAATACTTCAAAATGAAACTAAAAGTAGAACAATGTTTTCTATAAAATGATCTGGTCTTTATTTAATCGCTTACAAATGACATGAAACTATTTAATGTTCAAAAGGCTGTAAACTCACATTACTGGGGTATGAAAGGCTTACTGAAATCAACAATTTTTGCGAAGTGAAAAGGAAAGTTGAACAACAATTTTATGAACAAAATTATCACGGTTTTACCTAATTTCTTACCCATTACGTGAAACAATTTGATACTTAAAAGGTTAAATACAAACCTTACGGGAGTACAGATGACATACTAAAACTATTGACGGTTCATACTGGGAAAGAGTTTAAACATTTTATTTTAAAAGGCCACGATTACTGCAAAGTTGGTGGGCTTTCTGTTTAAGTATTTTCTGTCTACTCTTGTGCAATGATTTCATATGGCGTTTGTAATAGATAGCCGTCACTTATAGAGTTGACCAAGAATTCTAAACTAAATCATGTGATCTTGCTAAGTCAGCTAGAAAAATGACTGAGCTGGTACTTCTACATATTATTTATGTGGAAACGGCGGGTGTATAAAAAATCTTAACGTAAATGTTCATTAATGATATACGTACGACTCGATTTTGACATTTGCCTATTTTAGTATCCATGAGTTCTATTCATCGTGGTGCAAGTTGCCAATATTAGGAATATTTTAGATTATTAGGAAAAGCTCTGTCCTAGTAGGTATTAGCTACTTTAAAATTTTGTGAACATATCGTGTACAAGTTTGCTAAAGCCGTACAGAAGAGAACACAGAGCACACTTCGTGCTCGTAGTCCCGCTTGACGCCCCCCCCTCCCCTGCTCTGTCAGGCCGAGACGCGCAAGATGGCAGAGACAGCGTGACTTTTGTTCACTCTTTGATCGCTTGAATTTCCAGCTCTGCCCTTATTTATCGTGCGAGGGGTAAGGTATTTGCTGTTCATTGCACCATTGCACGGAATGTTCAGGCGGGTTTGCTTCCTCTCCGTACGATCATTCTTTGTCTTTTCATTGCTTGGTTGTTCCGTCGTGTCGCGATTTGGTTTTTGTGTTGTTTCTCTCGTTACGCTGCGATTTGTTATCTTTTGTTTTTAACTTGAAGCTAAATGTTTAGCCCCTCGTCACATTATTATCCTTTGTCTTTACATCTTGCTATGGTATACCTTACCGTTGCCCTATCTTTTTTTCTATTTGAATTACTCTTCGTCTAAGGATAATTTTTGTTGTTCGATTTTTGTTGGATTGAATTATTCAACTCGTCTGGGATATTTTTTGTCTTTGCGTCACGCGTGCATTCCTTTTCTCAACAGGAATTAATATTCTAATGATTATCGTGCAACTTTCCAGATTTTAGATGTGTAACATTTCCAACTAATGAAATTTTTTCTAACCAAAAATTGAATTTATTACTGAAGTCTCAGGAGTATTCCACACTTCAGTAAGTTTGTTTCTGTTTAGTTTTGAATTTTAATGGTAATTATGAAGCTGCTTTGGTAGCCAATATTTATGTTTCAATTTATGCTACGAATACCCATGTATGGACATGTGAAAACTATTTTCTTGTCATGTTATTAGTTTTACGCTCAATTTAGCTTGCTTATAAAGAATTAATGTTCATTTAATTTTTTACGCTGTATATTCACCCGATTATCTTCTTTGTTCCTTCACAGTGAGGTGAGACGGAAAGAAGTCCCTCCTTTCAACATGGACGACATGAGCACCGACATGGATTGTTGCAAGAGGCGTCGTACATCTGTAGACAGCTCTCAGGCTCATACAAACTCACGTCAAAGATCGCATATTCGTCAGTTCCGGCGTTGTACTGACGACTCACTAACTGATCGTTTGAACGATGGGCTGCAAACCGAAGTCTTTTCTGCTGAAACAAATCAAAATGATCGCCTAAAGGCTCCAATTGAAGAGGATAAATTTTGTTCGAAATTCACACATATGAGAAGAATTACTACTAGATGGATAAAGCCTAAAATTGTCAATCCTAAAGTTAAATTTTCTTCGGTTTTAATTTATTTTTTAATTTTGCTAGCATCTTATAGCGGCGTGAGTGGCCATAGTTCGGCTCTAAAAAGATATCGCGGTCAGAGAGCCGCTGAAGAGCCACCGAGCTCCATAGAAGCGGTCTTTAGCACAGGAAACGAGAGCATCGCATTGCAGCATGTCATCTACAACCCTGCTGCTGACGTGATCTATATCGGAGGCACCAACAGGCTCTATGAAATCACCGCCGATAGCCTCGAGGTCAAATCTGTTGTAGAAACGGGACCGAGGTTTGACTCTGCTCGATGTCACGCTTCCGGGTGTGGGCCCGAGAGTTCTGTGAGCCGTTCGTTATCCGATAACATCAACAAAGTTTTGGTTTTGGATCCTGCAGCGTCTACCCTTATTATGTGCGGGTCAGTGTCGCAAGGTGCATGTCACAAATTCAGAACTGCTAACGTGTCTCTCACTCCTGAGTATATACCTCGGTCTGTGGCTGCCAATGATCCTCACTCCTCGACTTACGCTTTCGTGGGCCCTGAACGCTACAAACCGTGGGGTGGGTCCGAGGCCCTGTACGTGGGCACAACTTTCACGGCTGTCGGTGACTATCGCCATGATGTACCTGCCGTGTCTACGAGAAATCTTTATGACCTAGACTACGCAGAGAGCTCATTTCTAAAGCAGTCGCTTCTGCGCATTGACGTCAAGTACCGGGATCATTTTCTTGTCAAATATGTGTACGGATTCAATGCATCCGAGTTTGCGTACTTCGTCACCGTTCAAAAGAAATCCCACTTGCCTGGTCAGGAAGAGACTGGGTATATTTCTCGTCTTGCTCGCACTTGCATCACAGATGCCAATTACGATTCCTACACGGAGATTACGTTGACATGCGAGGGCCGTCACGGCTCTTATAATCTCGTGCAAGACGCTAAGCTGGCCTCTGCAGGCGCGGATTTGGCGGCCAGTATGGGCATCCACTCCGGGGATCCAATTCTGGTCGCTACTTTCGCACCGTCCATTGGCCACACAGCCAAGGCTGAGAACGCTGCAGCCGTCTGCATCTACTCCATTGCTTACATCGAAACCAAATTTAATGAAAATATCCACATGTGCTTCAATGGATCTATGCAGTACCGCAGCATGGAGTACATCTCGGGGCTCATTCTCGACGGCAAATGTCCCGAGGCTGGGGTAAGTATTTTTGGCATTTATACCAAGGCTCTCCAGCTTCCCTCTTGTGCTATAGACTAGAATCTACTACTGCTCTTGCTTTCTTGACTTTGGTTCTCAAATATTCTGGTTTTCTTGACTATAGCTATATTTTTTTATGTATTTGAGTGTTCATCTTAAATATTTTCTTTTCGTATTTTCTAGCATCGTTGTTCTTTCGGTTAGCTCTTGAATGCATTGCATGCTCCAGTTTTCTAAAAGTGTATCAAACAAGTTTCAAAACTCCTAAAGTATTCAATTTATTTGTTGAGATGTCTTATCAAGTTATTTAGAAAAAAAATTCAGTTTTAACCCAAGTTTAAGCGTAGAATAAACAAATTTCTTAGCAGTACGACAATTCTTGCATTAGGTGTGTTAATTTTCGTGTGAATAACATTGTATGCTACCAAATATTTTCATGCTATCTATCATTATCAGAACAGATATGCTCTACTGAACAATATTTTCTTGAATACATTTCCTTGCTGCTCTGGAATCATGACACTGTGTACTTACTATTGCTTCAAGAGAAGCTAATGGTATTGCTACCTAATGATGTTTGCGTACAGCCATACTGTGATGGACGAAACCTTTCTGACTGGTGTACTTTGCATGGGATCCATGTCTGCGTCAGATCGCTGTTTTGCCCACCATTCTTTGCCGTTCACCGCCCTCTAATTGAAATGTGACGTTTATGGTGATAAATGAACCGTGGCTCGTGACCCCCTCTCATTTCATTCGCCTGCTACATGACCTGGCTTCAAGTTCCGTTACGTGTTCCCTAATCATTTCACGAAGTCAGTAATTTCGTCTTCATTAGCGTTTGTTTTGATTGAAGAAAAGTGTCAGAACTCACTTCTGCTGAAATGCATACCAATTGCTTCTCTTGAAGTGCATGAAATATGATAGATTTGTTCACTTTTGTTCTGAGTGCTCCATTAACGAAATTTAATACGTAAACTAAGCTAGTGTGTCATACTGCCCTAGTGCTGAACGTGTTTGGAAAGCAGTACCTCAATGGAGGTCATGTTACTTGGCAGTGTTTTGATTTGTGGGAACCTCTAAAGTGGAATTTGTGGGGAAAACAAAATTACACTCATCGTTATATTACTTTATATTGTGCTATTGAGATGGAAGGTCCGATGTGCCATTCATTTGTTTTACTGGACAATTTTTAAAACAGTACTCAATTTTTTATTGGTAATCCACAGTTTCTGCTTCTTTCGAATGTTTCTATTCTAACATTTTTCTCCGTAACGAATTGCAATCATAAATTTTTCAAAACGGAATAAAAATGTAACTTTTCAACATTGCATCAGTCATTCCTAATATGATGACTGTAAGAATTATGAAAAGGACCAGAGAATTACGAAATGCCCGTGACGGTGCGTTAAAAGAACTCTTAGGAATTCAAATGAAGACGAAGCCATCACACCTGTCCCAGCTCTCATAGCTACCGATTTTACCGCTTCTCCGCCGAGTCTTGTAACCATTATCTTCTCTTCGCAAATGTCGACTCTGTAATGATTAAACGAAAAGAGTCTTGTATGCTACTGTCGCAGTCGATGTTACGTGTGAAAACTTGTACAGGATTCGCAAACATTGGTTTTGATGGGATATGTTCTCTATGAGATGTCAAGTCGTTAGTGATGTCTGAAACAGTCCCAGCGTTCTTTCTTGTGGACCTAATAAAATTATTAAAAGAATCGGATATTTTTTAGTTTTTACGTATAATTTTCGGGGAATTCAGTTTCATTTAAAAAATATTAGTATGCTGTTCTAAATCAATAGTAAATTTTAAGGTCTTCAGAAGCCCAAGTAGGGTGAGACCGAATTTCAACTTATTTTTTGATGCAGAATTCCATATTAATCTTTGTCCCATTTGCAATGTGTGTGTGATGCTGTCAATACTCCATATTGAAAATATCTCAGCTTCGATAAAATTTATTTATAGTACCATTTACGATAGACATCATCTTTGTCGACGTAGAACCCAAAGGCTTTTTTCAAGTTGGTTATTTTGGAAAGCGGCAACGTCTCCTTGCGACTAGACCTGATTCAATTAGATGCAGAGAAGACCATCCGTCATTGGTGACGGTGCTGTCGTTCATTGACTCCCTCACACCTGCTCTCTTGGTCTTCACAATTTTCTAGGCTTTGTTTGGGCTCTGCGGGACACCCTCTGCTCCACGGCTTCTTGGAAAAAGCTCTTTTACGTTTATTGGTCGAGACCTGCTGCTGAGACGATTCTTTTCAATTTCAAAGATTTTCGCTTCACGCTTCATGAGATGTCTTTGAAGTCTTTTGAAGAGCCGACAGTTTAAGTTTCGCAATGTTTATGGTTGAAACTGCGTTAAATGTTTACTTCGTAGTCCTTAATATTTTTTCTTACGTATGTACCCTACATTAGAACGCTTGTGACTTGTATGACTGTATCTCGTGATTCTGCGCATGTTGGAACTTCGTTGAGGCACGCTAGTATATCTTTGCCTTATGGGGCTTGCTGTGTCTCGAGCGAAAACTTGCATGCAAAAGTCCTCAGGCTGCCTGACTCGTAGATCAGGCAGCGTGGTTTCCGCCTAATTTGCTTTGGATTTATTGACTGAGCGAGTATTATGAGAGAGGCTGGTTAGTAGGCGTCCATCATCTCTAGTCTGTATGCCGGCATTAGGCAAGTATGAAACTGTGTTCAAGTCTGTCACAAGTGCCCTCTCCCACCTGATGTGGTGCACCGTGGTGTGCTGTTGTGTTTTGAGTTACGCATCTTGCATTATTTTTTATTATTTACTTTGATATCACTGGACTTACAGACCATGTGGGTTTCGGTTGTGGTTATTTCATAATATCGTATTCAATTGACGTTTTCATGGACGTAGTGTGTCCATGAATTTTTATAGATGTCTGAGTAAAGTAGTTGCATGTTCATAGTTCATATTTTGAATGCTATTCAATTGATTAGGTAAATTGAAATTGTTAAATTATTTACATATGGGTCTGTGTTTTCTTTAAAAAGTTTAATCTAACTGTATCAAATCATCAAAATTCTGGTAAGCATTGATTGAGGTGTTGAAATATTATTCACGTATTTCGTGGTTGAGTTACTGTTACGCGGATGCTGGGAGGAATGTTCCGGTGTATGTACATCGCACCGTCGGCACCTCTATCACGGGGCGAGTTGTGTGCCATTGTTCAGCCTCACACTCCCTTCCTGCAGCGGCGAGTGCACTTTGCGTGCTGTCCCGCGTCGTCTGTAAAGCAGATAGCGACCGATGGGCGGACGAGCGCTCTCAGCTATGCCGCCTTGCTCTGCTTGACCACGCGGCTTGCTTTTGACCTGCATGACGTTCTCTCATTGCGATTTTCTACGTCGAGTTATGCTTCACAATTCATAATTTAGGTTTACAACTAAGGATCTAAGTTCAGAACCTCAAATTAATGGTCTCATCTTCGCATTAAAATTCGCGTGCTCGAAATAAGGTCCTTATTCTCGAAATAGGGTTCTTATTTTAAAATTATAATTTTCATTGTTGAATTAGGGGTTCTCAAATGAAATTTTCATTTTCTACCTTGACCTATGTTTCAAATGAATCGAATAGATGTAAAATCGCTGAAGTAATTGTACGACCACACTCGTGTGCGTTAGGTACAGCATGTCTCCATCCATTGTGTTGCTTCATCGAACTGGAATCGATAGCGGCTCCATCAACTGCGGACAGCTGAACTTTGATTCGAAGCTAACTCAACCTTCTTACTCTTCATTGACGATGGCAGTTCGAGATCGATTAGATTTTTATAAATGACGCAGCTGGCAACAAAAATGTAGGCCACGATGAAATATTCAGTTGGCGAGTAGCATTCATAAGCAATGGTCACCATAGGGAAATTACATATTTACGTTGACTCAATTTTCAGTCTGATTCGCACTCGCTTATTGTATTTTCAATTGCTCTGTTTAAACCAGAAGAGTAAACTGATTACTTCTGTCGAATTCTTTGACAAAAGTAAAATTTTGTGTTAATAGTTGTGTTGCTCTTCCATCGCTGACATGTCTATCCTTTTATTTTTTTGTTCACTCGGCAATAAATTTAGTTTTGAAATTATTCAACTTATTTATTCGTTTTGATACTGGTGCATTAAGACATTTCAAGCACGGTCTAGAGTTCTCGTTAATTTTTTATACTTGTTTGTACTTAATGTTTCGTAAATAAATTATCATGCTTGTTCGAAGTTGATTTAATGTTGCAATGGTTCATCAAGACAATACCAGGTTATTTCAATGCAACTCCAATTTCCGTTATGTACAAAATCAATGTAGCCAAAAAACGTTCGACTTTTTACTAAACATTTACTTTGAAAGAAAATTTTCGCATTTCATAAACTTGATGCAATCATCTATTTACTATTTAAGTTGACCAACAGAACCAGTATCTTATTTCCCGCCAAAGAAGCTTACAGGTCTTTTATACTTGGAAGTACGATTTTAAATAGAGCGAGTTCATCGAAAGTATTTCTCATCAATCAATGGTTCAGATGCGATTCTATTTTTCAATATTTATGTATTATTAAATTTCGGTGCTAGCACTGTCTAACTATTTTTATTTTCTTACCAAAGACCTGATGATTACAATTTTAGGCATTGGTTGTTTACACTTCTGGTATTTTTCCTTTATTGCCCAGGGTTTCAGGTACATTTAGCGTTCTGTTTCAGATTTGACGTTAAAAATGTGTTGCATTGTTGTAATTTAAATTCAACGCGTGGGTATCCATGCCTAGCTCGGACTTGAAGCTTGCGACAAGGATGTGAAAAAACGAGCTAGGGCCAGTCTCTCATTGGGAAAAACCTGTACTTCTATATTGGGGCTCAACATGGTTTATTTGTGTCAATTGTGGCTCTTCTCATCACATAGGCTTATTCTTAGCTCATGTATTGTCGAACTCAAGACGACTATAATTTGCCTGCATAATGTCTATGACCAAAGTTAACGCTTGTGTCACAAGTGTTACAATTTAAACAAGCTTTGTGTACGGATGTAATTCACGAAATGTTAGGGCTGGGCTTGGCAATATTTGGTTCTGTTTGTGTCTATGGCGTAAGGCTAATCTGATTTTGCCACCTCTTTTTTACGGAGAGAAGAACATTTGATTGAACAGATAAAAGAGAGCTGCGTCGATTTATAATCAGTAGTTTTACTGTGCAAGTATTTTGCCTTGTGTTTTTTCTTTTTGCTCTAAGTTTGAAAAAAATGCTGATTTTCGTATCTTGTTCAATTTTAGATTCATCCGTATTGAAGCAAGCTGCTTTTACACAATCTTGTCGCACTAAAATTTAGAACACTTTTGAAAACCATGTTTTACGTACGGGCCTTGAGGCAAGTGCGTTTTCAAAATCATTAATATATTCATTACACAAAATTTCATTCTGCTTGAGACATTTGAGATAGTTCTCAAATTTTTGAGTCATTTGTTTGTCACACGCATTTCAGACTTTAGTCGTCTGCCGAAGTTTACAGAAAGTTTCTACCGACTTGGCGAAAAAAAATTTTTGTGAGTATACCACAGAAGTATCCTGGGGCGTTAGTTTGAATATGTTCAGAGTAGGAAGTTAGTATTAGCATTATCTTTTTTAAATCTACTTATTGTCTATTGTCTAGCCAAACTGAGCGTCCATATTGGCATCTTGCAGTTGGTAAGTGTTGGATCTCTCGGGTATCATATTGCCTCTTTTATGCAGAATTTTTCGAGGCTTTTTAGTTCGTTAAGATTCGATCGCCCTGCGTCCATTAAATGCCTCGATTTAACCTCTTTTTAGCGTGAGAAAGACGAGCGATAAAGAACGTGGAGGTTCCTTTTTAGGACCGGCCGTCTCTCGTCTTGGTTCACCTCCAGATTGGTCGGGTCTGTACGGTCGATCATCAAGGCTAACTCCACTAGATTGCTCATTTTTAAGTCTGAGCTCGCGATCGAATGTGACGCTCAAAAATTCCTTCATTTTTGTGTGGAAATCGATCCCCCCCGGGTAGCTACGATTTTATTCCCATACTTGGCTAATTTGGCTCTCATCTAGAAATTGATACGTATTACGATTCTCATTATGGCTTTTTTGGGGGATATCGGGTATTCTGTTCGTTTCTTGCACTCGTTAATAATTATAAGGGATCCAATTTATGACTCTGCTGCACTTTTTGTGACAGCATTGATTATTGAATAGTTGAATTTTCCTGAGCATTGTTAAGTGTACGTTTTTCTTATTGTAACCGTGATACTTGGAATTCGTATTACCTGAGACATGCGTGTATCGTATCGTAAAATTCCTGCATCCAGAATGCAGATAGAAAGATGTTCCGGGTATTATCTGTGTAGGGTTGGCAGCTTGTTTTAATATCCATTGCTCTCGATAAAGGCTGCGAGTACGTGAGAAGTGACTTGAATTCAGGAAGAAACAGGTACTTATGAAGCTAGTTTATCTCTTTGGTGGGACCGAGGCTACACGAGCTTGTGATCTTGCTTGTCTTATGGGTCCCAATATTATGGTGCGCTCCATCTCGAAATCTCGTTGTGGTGGGAGGGTCAGGGCATCAAATCGTCTCATCGCTTAGATATCCTGCGCGAGAGGGGCGACGGGGATTATTTTCACGAGTTTAAGAAATATTATGTGCTATTCCCGTATTTTTAGCTAGAAGTTTGTTGGCCGATGGTTGCAATTTATCATTCTCTTTTATCAATACGAATATAGACTCAAGAATTTTTGCTGCTTACTCCAATATTAAAAGCAATTTACAAAATTTGAATTTGTTTTAAACATGCATGGTTTATTGCTATTGCACGTTCCCTTGAAGTATTTTCATTCTGATATAAAATCTGCATTCAGAGTGACAAGCATGAGGTTATGCATGCAATGCACAATCAGAACAACTCGTAATCATATTCACTCGCCGTCGGTAAAAATTGAACGCGCAATACAACATATCGTTCTGTTTCGAACCTCATAGAGGTTGAATTCGTGCAAACCAGATAACTGAGACCATTTCAGAGTATTGAACTGCTTTTATTTACGTGTATCGGATATTCGCGAGCATCGGGGCATGTGCGTTTATCTCGGCTGCAGTTTAGTCGGGCGATCGCATGGTCGTGTTTTGGTAATACTCTGGTAATATGAGTGACATTGGCTTCATTCTTTATATTCTGTAGCGGCCCTTGCTCCTGCTGCTATTTGAATAAAAGGATTGGCTCTTGCAGGCCTCAAGACCAGCGACTCGAGGTCTACGCTGGGTTCGGTCCAAAGAACAGCGGACGTAGGGCTCATGTTTCCCGAGGCGATCGTCCTCGAAAAGATCATGTTTTATTTAACGCCCATCGTTTTACTTGGTCTTCGTACAAGTCACTTTTTCTCTTCGAGGTCTTGTCTTAACTCTGATGTTTCAACTTGTATAGATGATCTTTTTTAAACTAGGGTTTGAGAACTTTGTAAACGAAATAAATTCAGTTGAAAATATTGGGCGCATTTCACTGACTGTCGTCTAGAAGAGGAATTTTGTTTCTCTTTGTCGAGGATATTCATTTTTGATGTCATATGGGCCCTTAGATTGTAAATACTTGGTAGTTTATGGTTACAGTTGTTTATGTCAGGAACATCGCGTTTCCGCGCATAGCTTCATGGAAAACGTAGAAGGCTTATTCAAAAATTCCTTCATGCAATGTGAGCATCCTTTCTTTACGTCCTTTCAGAGCTTTTGATTCCTGCCTTCATGCAACAACTGAGTTTTTTAAAATTTGGAGTGTTTTTAAAGCGTTAAATTTAGGATTATGAAAATAAATGACAATCGATAAGTTTTCTTCCTGCAATATTGAGTTACTAATATTGTCATTATATGTTAAATTATTTAATTTCGTGATCATTTGCAAGTAAATTATTCGTTTGCAAGTGTGCAGTAGCGCGCCCGACTCAAAACAGGGCAGTTAACATCAAGTAATGTGCGACTTGTTGACGGTTCACGTCATTCAATGCCAAGGTACTGCCAGGTAATTGTTTACTCCTGCGAAGCGTATCTTGACGCTTTTTGTTTTCAAATACAGAACACGTACTCGTTTTAAACACATGAGTTTAATTTCTCGCCACTCTTAATCATAGTTACATAACATCGATAAAAATCGTATCTTACAACATATTGCTCTGTTCATATGTACTTAGTTTGCAAAATTTGAAGAAGTTTTTTAATTCAAACTTTGGCATGAAGTGGGAGCTTTGTAACGTTGGTTTGCATTCAGTGAATCAAGATCCTTGTTTTTGTGTCTAAAACATTTGAAGAAAATCCTTTACATATACGAACTGAAAATTCAATCGTAGAGTTCATTCAGTAACGAGCATTTCGAAGCATGCATTTTTTGAACTAAACTGCTAAAAGAGTTTTGTCCTAGTTCTTTAATTTAAAAGCACGAAAACTCGCATTTTGTGTAGTTGATAGTGCTAGGGTAGGTCGAAAACAACTGTTCAATGCATCTAGTACGCGGGCATTTACTGAGTGTAGGGCGCTGGAAAATTATTTGAACGCCTTGGAATGTGGTGGCAGTTGCAACGCTACGGACCCTCCAGCTTTGTCGCAGAATGGAGTGCGAGGTGCTCACTCCGAGCCAAGTCTACAGAATTACCATGCTGGAGTGCTTGCATAAACCTTGTAGGACCACCCAGAAGGTAGGAAGGAGTATGGTGCCGCTGCCAAATTAGCGGAGAACCAGCGCGAAATAAGTATTCTGGGCTTGTTGACAGTACATAAATGTACCTACATTGGGTTAGAGTTTAAAAATATATTCATGATGTACACTGATCGTTCTTGCTTCCATCGTTTATTGTTTCCAAAGCTACTTCCTGGGAGGTCTTGTTATGTTGGCTTGCTACAGCAAGATAATTTAGAAAAAAATATGTAGAGTGTTAATTCATCTACAACTGAATGGGACGGGACGGGTGTGTTCCATCGTAGCAAAATGGTGCTTTGTTTTGAAATAAGGACTGATTTTAGAGTTGAAATCTTGGTCTACATTTTTTTTGTGACTTGTATCTTTCTCTATCCAACTACCAAATTTAAAAGCACGTGTTTGATGTAATGATGATGTGCTTTCTATGTTATTCGTGGCACGACGCTCATTTTATCATGAATCGCATGCATTTTATCATGAATGGGATGCACGACACTCGACTTATCATGAATCGCATGCATTTTATCATGAAATGGTAAGCTGGTTTTGGAGAACGTTTTTTGTCCTGTGTCTTGAGGCATGAACGATTTCAATGCCTCTAAACTGAATTTGTAGTTATCAGTTTTTAATTAAATATTCCTTCTCACTTTTCAGGACGTGAATTTTTTTTTGCGATTCACTTTAGAAATATTTCAACATTGTGCTATAAATTCTGGTGATTTATTACACCTGTTGATTCGACTAAATAAGGCTTGTGAAAATACCAACACCTACTGATAACAATGTTTGTAGTTGATAGTAAGATTAATGTTTTTTTTTATCTATAATTGTGACTTATGACATAACATCTTCTTTGTTTTAAATTAACAAAAATGAAAGCTTAGAAAATTGAGAAGTTGGGATCAAGGTTTATTTAACAATATCTTATGTTTGGGAACTAGGTCTTGCACCTAGTGCTCATTTTTTAGTTGAGGTGTGTTGGTTTTCAAGAGTTCATCAAAATATTTGTACGTAAAGTGAACTGCTTTATTTCTGTTTTTATTCGTTTTGTTTCTTCGCTCGAAATTCTTTGTTGTATCCACTGAGTTATTGAAGTTTCAAGACTTCGTGATGCTACGCAAAAAAAATCGCGATTCGATTTCATTGCGATGCCTCGAATATAACAATAACAAACGAACTTCCAAATGCTATTTTTTGATATATTCATCCAAGAGATCACAATGCAAATTGCATTGTGATCTCTTGGATGTGTTACAACTCGGTTTTCTGCAATGTCTAGAATTGTGAAAGCAATAATATTAAAGTCAATATCAGTAATAATATTGATCATCTTTCAAGTTGGTTAGGCAGGTTCATTGGTCCTTTGAATTATTTCGATCATGTGGCATCAGTTTGTGCTCTACAACGAATGTCTTGCGGTATGCACACTGGTTTTTGTTGTGCAGAAATTCAGGGCTTACACTCATTGTTTCCCATCAACACGCTGAAAATTTTATCTTACCTACGGTCCTGATCTACTCGTATAACTCTTTTGTGATATTTGAACTGAAGATCGTGAGTCTATTTTCTTTGGATTTCAAAATTTATTACACTACGAGGAAAGCGAGTTTATAATCGCGAATTCTTGAATAAAATGTTTCTATGAAATTCCAACGGATCTCGGCCATCAAGTGGCAGACCTCAATGGTAGACAAGAGGGCGGCATTAAACTGCGCGGTAATCCTCGACAGCAAGTCGTTGTTTGCCGAAAATACAAGGTGGACAAAGATTAATTGACACACTTCGTTGGGATGACTTGTGTTTTTTGTGAAGATGACAGTTCTACGATGTTTCTATACAAATAAAAATTAATTTCATACATGAATTTCTAAGTATTAAAATATTTTATTCAATACTAGTAGACCGGCATGTGAAAAATTCGTGTTTATTTAGTTAATTGTGTTCGTACGGTCATCATCATCATGTGATGTTGAAATTGAACGAGTTTTCTTATTGAAAGAAGGTCAACGAAAAAAATTACGTATTTCTACTTCAGGATACTTTGAGGTATCGCAATACAATGCTCAAAGTACACACTAAAAATAAAAAATTAATTTGAAATTTTTTTAAACGCAAACGTCCGTAAGATCAAATTTTTAGGATCCTAAATTTAAAAAAAAAAGAATTTTTCTTTTTCCTGTAATGCGTGACAACACACACTTGAATAAATACATATCCTCACGAAATGGGTCTGTAATCATCACACTTTGTATGATGATTTCAGTGGGACTGTCTTAGACGTCGTGGGGCAACACGCAAAACGTGGAGGTTTTGGCTACAAGGGTTTTCATCGTTTTTATTTTCACTTTAAGTTGGTTGTGTTAAATATAAACATAATCCAATATTAAGGTACATGGATTCAGACACTGTTATGGCGATTGAGTGTATTTTCAATTTTTACCATCCTAAAACTGACGGATCATGCTATTCCTTAGGTGTAGTACGCGTGTAGAGTTTGCCATTTGACTGAAAAATTCAATTCTTGTGCTTGTGTTTGACACAACACGGTTTTAAAACGCTCATTGACAACACGGCTTCACGCGTCAAGAGTAAAATTTTCTTCACGCGTAGAAAAAAATTTAAGCTTTCAAGTGAATGTCTCACGCTTCACAGAGTACACGGCCATCACGTCCCTGAGAGGATTCGATTCTAACTTTTTTCCGCGTTTTGTGACTAAGGTTGTATTCGATATTGTGAATTCATTTACTATGTATGAAATTCATGAAAGTCTTTTGAGTTGCGGTGTTTTGCAACGTGAAGATTGCGAACCCTGCGATTTGATAGTGAGTGTTCATGTATTACTAATCAGCTATGGAGCCTCGCGTTAGTGTGTTGGTTCACGTGTTTTTTGAAGTTGTATCTTTCATTTCGATCACAAGATGTTGAGAATGATATAATATACTTTGTCTATAGTGAAAATATTAAACAGTATCACTGATTGACAAAGTACCCGAGAATTTGTACAGTTTCTTAAACAATTAACAGATCGCTGCTGGGAGCACTTTGTGACTTAGGAATGTAATCGTGGTGTAGTATTCAATGTATTTTTAGTACATGCTGTGTTACGTCACAGTATTTTGTGTTCGTGCTAATTGTTTAAAGTTTGATTTCGTTGAATTTTAACTATCACCTTTTTTTCGTTTCGTATTATATCCTCCACCTATTTGAAGCACCTTTGGAACAATTAGCAGTTGACAGACCTTGTTATTCCGGCGACGTCTTAACTTCCTAACCATTTCAAATTGTTTGTGTACGCCTTTCTTGGTCTCAGTGGTCGCTACTTGAATGTTCTTGTATACGTATTGGTCTGTACTTGAGAAGTTCGTTCTTGTTTGTTACGGTTTTCCTGCTGATAGGACTAGGCTGAGTTTTGGTCTTGCTGTGTTTCGTGCATCTGTAATCTATATTGAGCGAAAAACTGGTATTTTTATACCATTCTTAAGTTTCGAATGAACGTACAGAATTAAAAGGTCAAAAATATGTGAAACTGTTCAGCTTACGTGATGGAAATTCGTTGCATCGGAAATTGAGACTTGTTGAACATTTAGCATTCGATTCTATCAGAAATTGACTTTTGCTAAGCTGCATGTGTTTACAGTCTCTCTTAAACTTCCTGTTTCTTAATGACTTCTTCGTGTGCCAATGGTCTCTTGTTTTTGGTGCTAAATTTCGTTTTGCTAGCGCTGTTGAACAACACGGACTATCGAGTAACGCTGGACGTCTGACACTGAAGCTTGGACAAGAAGTTAGCAAGATATTATTTTTTTTTAAAAGCACTCGATATCGTGTGTTTAATACTGAGAAAACTCGTTGGCTTTTCTTCTGCATGTAGAGAAAATAATTTTATTTTGAATAGATTTTTGAGAGTGATGAATGAAAATCGCAGACCGCGAAAGTTTTTAACTACTAGATGATGTGCTGTTATCTTTCGACTCTTTACAGTTTAGGTTAATGTTTTACACCTGTTAACAGCTATAAAAACAGGCTTTCGCCTAATTTTAGTGCAGATTGTAAACATTTTCGTCTTGATTCCTGTAGTTGCGCAGGTCTGTGTTTTAAACGATTGAGCTCACGAATCTAAAGCTTAATTTGAAATTAAAACATTCTTCTTGATCATATCACTTTATTAGCGATGATTAATTCTTAAATATTTTTCTATGGTTCATCGTAACGTAGTGTGTATCATTTAAATATTATAGAATAACTATTTTCAGATTATCCCACCTACAATAATCATCCCTGTAGTTCGTGAAATGTTCTAAAAAGTTTCTCCAAGAATATTCTGGCTACGCAAATGCAGTTAGTTGTATGAATGCCCATAATTTTTATTCTTGCATGGATTAAATTCTGGAGTATATCAGCTCGAACATCGACCAATCGTCTATTTTATAGTGTTATCGTGTGATTTTTCATCGGGTCTGAGAATAAAGCTTTAAATTGCTTCCACACTTTTATGTTTTGAAGCTCGTCGAATATTTGGTCTTACAATTCAATTTTGAAAATTTTCAAATTTGAGGAATCAAATTAAAGTTAATTCTTGGTGTGCATTCTTGTGAGAGCTTGTCGGTGGTGGACGCTTGTGGTCTGAAGACACGCTATTCTTGGTAATCATTCCCATTTCAAATATCTGAAAATGTGTATGTTCTAATGAAACCGGTCGTTCTTTAGTGCCTCTATTTGCAATGGTCATCGGATTTGGTTCCGTGAGATCCACTCCCAGTGAATTCAAAATCTTTGCGGTTTTTCCCTACCTGCATATTCTCGTGGTTTCTTTCATTAAAGTTTCCTTTGGACCTTGTGTGGTCTTTTTATGGTGCAGTTGGAGTACTAAATTAAATCATTCAATGGGGATTAATTCATGGTTTCATATTGGTCTCTCAGGTATGAACTAAGGTAAATTAAATGCCTCTACTATTATTTAGTCATTAAATTGAGAGCTTGTATTCTCTTTTGTAATTATCCACGTTATGAAGTTAATTTCGCTCGTGTGCACAAATTCTCGATTGTGTTTTGGGTTAACGAATTTTTTTTTAATTATGACATGTTCGTAGGATGCTGGAAACGTGCATACTCTGTAACCTGAAGTGGTGATTTTGTTCATCTAAGTGATAAAGTTGGTTCTAGTTAATGAATTCTTTGTTATATCCTGCGTTGAATTCAAACGGTATATTGTTGGCCAATTTAGATTACCTTATTGATTGTAGTATTCAAATGTTCGTGTGTATCTTCAAATTTGATATTTTGTTGAATATAGTTTGTGTTTTAATGATTTTGATAATAATAATTTTTTTGCCGCACTTGGTTGCACGACGGAAGCTCCTTTGCTGATAATCAGCTTTTTCTCGAGATGAGATGCCAACGTATAGCTGTCTGAAATGCTGCTTAAGCAAGGGACTATTGCTTCTCATATCTGGCGCTACTGCGCTCATCTGGCCAAACTGAGGACCATTAGCACGCGGTGTCATCTCTGCTTAATTAACACTGAGTTGGTGCATTTGTTGGCTCTATACTGCTCGTTTGTCGAGGCCCAAGTGGTGCTCGTCGTCGTTCATTAGCGCCTATGGCACCGTTCAACATCTCCAGGCTTATGTTCACTGCCTTCTCTCTCCGCCAGGTGATGAAGGTAATAGGCGCTCTAAATTAACACCGCCCCTTTGTGGGTGCATCGTCACGGGCCCGAGTGCGACTTTTCTCGTAATCGAAATGGCAGGCGTAGGCTGGCAGTTGTTGCACTCGTATTATAGTCACGCATTTTATTTTATCACATCTGATTGCTTTGTACTGTTCTGAGGCCTAAAAATTACTATTATTGATCATACATTTGTCCTAGTTTGATGAGACAAATTTGCATGAATGAAAGAAACCTCTAAGAGTAAGTAAGTTTGGAGTGGAAGAGCGGTTCCACATTGAGTTGTTGGCAGGTGTCGTAAAGTCATATGACGTCACTTGCCTGACGTACGTCTCGATGTACCTCGAGCTGTCAGCCATCGCCGCCGTGTCGTAATGTTTGGGGAGCTTCTAACATATTGCGAGTGTCTCTAGGTTTGAATGCCTCGTAACTCCCGCTCGTCGCTTGCTTACTTGCTGGCAGCAATGAAAGATCACTGCGTGAGTCCCGTGGTGGTGGTGGTGGTGGT